>JAGYYJ010002891.1:0-87960 GCA_019671005.1 Hibiscus mutabilis
TTGGTTTCAGACCAACCCCTATACTGGTGTTCCGATTTTTAGCTATCCCCTGATGTTTTACCTTTTTTAATTATGTGATCAGGTTTGTAAATCTAATGGAGGGACATATTTGGATAGAGAGTGAAGGTCTTGGTAAGGGATGTACTGCTATCTTCATGGTAAAACTCGGCATCCCAGAACGGTTGAATGAATCCAAACTTGCTTTCATGCCTAAAGTACCACCAAATCATGGTCCAACAGCTTTTCATGGGCTTAAAGTTCTGGTTATGGATGAGAACGGGTCAGTTTCGTTGTGTTCATGTTAATTCCTATTTATTTGATTAATATGTTTTTGACCATATCTCGTAGTTACTGGTAATAAGATATGTCCGATACTCATTGCTTCTTTAGTTACAAATTCTTTTCATGTATGCATATTTCCATGCCGAGGGAATATGAGCATTGAGTTGCTATGTTGTAATGCAGGGTTAGCCGGAACGTGACCAAGGGGCTTCTTGTGCATCTTGGCTGCGATGTAACAATGGTAAGCTCGAGTGAGGAGTGTTTGCGTGTGGTTTCTAACGAGCACAAGGTTGTTTTCATGGACGTTTGTGCTCCCGGTATGGATGGTTATGAAATCGCAATCCACATACACGAGAAGTTTATAAAACGCCACGAGAAGCCGATAATAGTGGCACTCACTGGAAACACGGACAAGGTGACGAAAGAGAACTGCATGAGGGTTGGTATGGATGGTGTTATACTGAAACCAGTTTCACTTGACAAAATGAGAAGTGTTCTATCGGATCTTCTGGAGCACCGAGTTATTTTTGAGGCAATATAAACAGAGACGAGGGTTTCGGGTGATGATGGGGAAATGAAGAAAAAAGGAAAGAAAATGAAGGTAGAAATTCTCTTGGATGGGGTAGCCTGTGTTCATAGCATGCAAAAGCAGCAGCAGAGTATTTGAAAGGAAAATTGAGAAGTGGGGTTTCTTGTGCAACAAGCAAAATGAAACAACAAATTTTATGCAAAAAGATGTTTCCCAATAGTTTGTTTCAAAGGAACAAAACTTATAGTTTACAGATAATACATAATTTTATCATATCTGCACATTTCCATTTTTTTTTATTTTTCATAAGTAGTTATTTATGTCACTCTTTCAGTGCTAAATAATCAACCTAATTAATTAACCTAAGCAAAATTTTACAAAAATTCACAAAAGATTTGATTCGATATTGGTTGGCAAAAATTGATGCATCACCATCCAAAATAGTTAGAATATATTAAAAATTGAAATTTAAAAAATGAAAAAATAAATAGGAATTTGTAATCTTAACTACCCAACAAAGTAGGAGTTAAATATCCTCCCAACTTAAACTGGTATTAAATTTTAAAAATTAATTAAAATTATTCCTACATTTTATTTATAATTTTTAAAAATTGAAATAATTATTTATATCTTATAAATAACATATTTTTATAAGGAAAATAAAGATAGAAACTAACTGAAAAATCTTTGTTCTTTTCTCTATATATTTTCCCTTCCTTTGATCTTTGATATCAGCTTCTCCAAAACCCTAACATTTTTGCTTTCTCTCTGTATTCCTCTTTTAAATTTGATATTAAATCACACCCAAAAGAAATTTCACTGTTATTTCCATTTGTAGACATTTTTAATGGTGATCTATTATTAGGCACATCAATTATATTAATTTTGTTTTCTCTAAAGCTCTGATTTTTTTTGCACTGTAGTGGGAAAGAAGAAATAAAGGCAATAAATTTACAAAAATCCAATTGCCATTTCTTCTGATCATTGGGTTTTATTTATTTATTTCTTTTGGGGGGGGGTTGATTCCATGGCTACAGTTGCTGACAAGTCAGGTGAGGCAGCTCCAGTAGCCGCTGCTGCTAATGACAAGAAGAACAATTTGGTGGTGGAAACAGCCAAATCAGAATCAAAGGAATTCAATGTGCAGAACCTGGTTGATATGTTCACAAAGTTGAATCCTTTAGCCAAAGAATTTTTCCCATCATCGTATCATCAGAATCAGACCAAAAATGATAATAAATTTAACCAGGTGCCTGTTAATAACAAGTCAGCTGGAAATGAGAATTACTCCAACAGAAGGGTATTATTTTTTTTCTCAACTGAATTACATTTTTTTTCTAATTGCATTTTTGTTTAATTCTATGTTCTGAACAATGGGTGTTTCCTAATTCTTAGTGTTATTTATTTTTTGGGGGAAAATGTCTATCTTTTCTTTTGAGGGTTTTGTGGATTATTGATGGATATGATTTTGATTGCTTAGATAAATTGGGGTTCTAAAATTTGCTTCCTTCTCTGTAATCCGAATGGGTATACATTGGCAGTCTGATTCCTGTCTTTGTTTAATCCAATTCTTCATTTTGAACTGGTTTCGGATTTGCTCCCTTTGAATTGTGTTGTTTGTTTTGCTGTCATTTACAAGGTTAAGCTCAATTCGAGTCGGCTGTTCTGTTTTTGAAGTTTTTTGACTGTCTGATCTTCATTAATAAACTTGATTAAATTAGCTAAAAGAAAAAGGTTAAGCTCAATATTGGCATGTTATGGTCTTGCATTTGTTATTTAATTTCCCTTGGTTACATTTGGTAAATGGCTATAGTTGTGTTTTCCAGAGAAGAAATAACTTCAACCAAGGTAGGAGAAGGCTTAATGGTAAAGCTTTTCGAGCTCAGCGAGATGATGGTATTAGGCAAACAGTATATGTTTCTGACATTGATCAGAATGTAAGTTCAACCAGTGGCACCATTCAGTGATTTCCTTTTTCGGGATTCATTTTGATTTGGTGAAGTCATTTTTGAAAATCATTTCTTTCAGGTTACTGAAGAGCAACTTGCTGGCTTATTTAGTAATTGTGGACAAGTAAGTTAAAATGCTGGCTTTAAAGTTTCTGTTATAACTCTGTTTGTTCCTCTGTGATGCTGCTTCTTGCACAAGTTCATTCCTTCTAGGGCTGTAAATAACAAACGGGTTTGAACATAGGTGTATTCGTTTGGTTTATGTTCACAAACAAGCTCGTTTACTGGTTCTTTTATAAGCTGATTCATTAGTTCTTTTATAAGCTCATTCATTAGTTCTTTTATAAAAGATACTTTAAAAAATATTTATATTTATTTATAATATAATTATTAATATTTATGTTTGATTATTTTATATCTAAAATATTCGAATTATGTTCATTTATGGTTTGTTTGTTTATTATTTATGAATAAATTTTTAATTGTTCGAGAACTTTGCTTGATTCTATGTTCATCAAAATATTTGTGAATATGTTTGTTTAATGTTCACGAACATGTTAAACGAACAAACATGAACAAACCTATATTTTATATAAACGAACATGAACACAATTCTAAAATTCTTAAAATATGAACCAAACGTAAACAAGCTTAAAAATAAATAAACGAACATGAACAATTTTTCGTTCAAGCTCGGTTCATTTACAACACTAATTCCTTCTCTCATACTACATGTGGAATAATTTACAATAATGTCCTAGCTTTATCATTTAGGTCCATCTCTCTCTCTCTCTCTCTGATACTAGCCAGACTGTTTTCCACTTTTGTATCTTATTAAGGCATGGTTCTGCATTTCATATTTTGATCTTTTGTTTAGAGCCTCATTAAAATGCCAAAAAACTTTTAAATTTGATTTCAAGGGTTGAGTATCTCCTTTCATCTCGGGAAAAAGAAAGGATGTGGCTTTGGTTGATACTGCTTGATAAGATTACTTTCTTTGATAGCTTATGGGGCAGATTCCGTATATATGACATTTCTGAAGTGGGTTGGAAATTATTATTGAAGGTTGTTGATTGCCGAGTTTGTGGTGATCCACATTCAGTTCTTCGTTTTGCATTTGTGGAATTCGTAGATGAAGGTAACCAGCTGCTATGGACCGGAGATGAACTTTTGTTTTGCAAATCAATGCACATTTATTCACATGTTACATTTTATATGAACTTTGTTTTCACAGAAGGTGCAAGGGCTGCTTTGAACCTCAATGGGATAATGCTAGGGTTTTATCCAGTTAGGGTCTTGCCTTCAAAAACCGCCATCCTCCCTGTGAACCCCACATTTCTCCCTAGGGTATGGATGAGTAACTTTCTGGCTCTTGGCTATCTCAGTTTTGCATATAGCTCTTTCCAATGACATTTCAATGTTGCTAAATAGCTATTGAAGTTTCTCTATAGTTTTATTTATAGACTTGCCGTTCATTATAATAACTACAATTGCAGTCGGAAGATGAAAGGGAAATGTGCACCAGGACAGTTTATTGTACAAATATTGACAAAAAGGTAAACGCCGTATTTACTTACATGAATGTTTAAGTTCTGGACTTTTATCACTGATGTAATTGGTTAGCATCTATTTTTACTAGCATCTAAATTATTAGTTTAACTTTGTCAAACGAATACTCTAGAATATTTTTACTTTGATTAAAGGTTTCCCAAGCTGATGTGAAGAATTTTTTTGAATCAACCTGTGGTGAGGTTAGTATTGTATCAATACTATTCGTGCTTTTTCCATCTGATTTGACTAGAAGACTAAATGTAGAGAAGTTTTGAAGGTTGACATCAATTTTCTATTAATTCTCAGGTCACTCGATTGAGGCTTTTAGGGGATAATGTGCATTCGACCCGTATTGCTTTTGTTGAATTTGCCATGGTAAGTTCATATTTTCAGGACTGAGATAGAAAAGATCTGGGTTCAGATTATGTTTGAGATACGTTGAAACCAATGTTTCGGCCTCTGGTTCTAACCAGTATACCACAATACTTTGTATGTTGTTAAATTTATTTCTAAATTGTCGTCCACATCTCTTTGCAAACTATCTGTGCAAATCTAGCTTCTCTAATTTCTGCTCGTATGCTTTAAATGGAATAATATATTGGACTAAAATCAGCCTTCATTCCTAATTTTGAAATATATCTGCAATTGGTTCATAGTTTTATTTGAGCCTCTCCTCTCTCTAAAAACAGTCGCCGCCCATTGTGAAAAATCTTACCACATATTGCTTCTATTAACGAGCCTCTGAGAAATTTACAGTAAAAATAGGAAATGATTAGTAGATTAAGTCAATTCTATCTATTTCAAGATTTGTTGCGACCATTTAGTAATGACATATGCACATTACTTGAAATTGTGTCAATTAAATATGCTGAGGCTTGAATTGACCATATGACAAGAATTTCCTCTAACTAGGCAAGATATGGTTCTTTTTAATATAATTTCTTTTATGTTCTTATATATTTGGATATACTCTTGTTACACTAGACATGTCTTCATAAAAAGTCAAAATTGACAATTTTTTTTGGATAGAGTACCAGTAGGATTAGTTATACCTTTAATGTCAATGTTTTATGGTTTCTGTTTTGCTTTATTGAATTCTGTTATGCGACTTCTGGACAAGTTTCTATGATTGTATTTGCGTCTCTGGGTTTATGTTCATAATATGTGAACTGTCATACGAGTCTGTGTTTCTTATGTAGAAGTATTTCAGAGGTCTTTTGTTTGCACTAGAGACGAAATTTTGTAGATTTCGGCAACTGATGTCATGCATTGCACCACTATTGACTAACTAGAGTGGTGTAAGATATGTTATACTTAGTCATGTCCCTAGCACTAAATTTAGCTTTTCCATGTATGATCTCCATCTCACTTATGTAATTGTGAGACATTTTATAGTGGTTTTGTTCATTTTCTCATAAACTCTTTGGCTTTGTCCCAGATGACCTCAATAAAGAAGCTTCTATTTACATGGATTTTATCTACTATTGTCATTTTGGAATCTTAGAAATTGTCTATTTGAAGTTACTGAGCAGTTGTGCAAACTCTCCACCTTTGGATATATATAAACATATTATATTTTCCAAAAAGTGTTTTCTTTCTTTTGCTTGTAAAGGATGTATAATAGTGATCGCTTGAGTGGAATGGCTTCTATCGTAGTTTCTTAAAATGTTGCAGAACATCTTTATAGATGTTATAGCAAAATGTTACATGATCAAACTGTCTGTTTGTTATGATATATAGCTACCCATCCGCTTTTGCATGATTTGTACATTCATGCATATGCGCACACAAAATAAATCAGCTGCAGCAGAAAGCATAAAAATGCTTTTGTGCATGCATCTTTACTTGTATGGTGCTACGAAGCTGCACTTTAGTTATTGTTTCCAAGTAATAATTTTCCGCCTTAGTGTTTTGCACCTTGTCAGAGTCTGATAATTTGCCCTTCATGGACAGGCTGAAAGTGCCATAATAGCTCTGAACTGTAGCGGGATGGTGCTAGGAACCCAGCCGATGAGGTTCGCGTCTCTGAACTTGTTGCTCTAAATTCAATGATTGTCATCTAAAGATAATGCAGTAATGTTTATATTCTCGTGTTTCAGGGTGAGTCCTTCAAAGACACCTGTGAGGCCACGAGTTACCCGTCCAATGTCGCTTTAACCAAGCAACCAAGTTTTTTAAGATCCATGGATGGAGGAAGATGATTTCCCGATGGAAAGAAACGTTGAAGGGATGATCCAATACTTCCCCTTTGTTTCATCATTTCCATCTTTTTCCTTCTTTGCAATTGTTTTTGTTTTTTTGACAGAAGATATTGTGATTATGCTTCGGGTTGAAGCTTCACGTTGAGATTTTTTTTCTTAATATTATTCAATCATTTTGTTTAGAGAAGAATGTTAATCTCAGGGTTTCTTTTCTGCTAGTTTATGATTGTAATAAGCATGGTCTTGCCGATTGAGCGACCAAAGACTTAGTCCCACTGGATTGCAATGTTTACAAGACTCGAGTGTCGAATCTCGATACTATATACATGGTTAGGATCAAACTATACTATGTTAAATCCTTCTCTTTTCTCCCTAAAAATTTTTGTATTTCGGACTTTTAATCTCAACCACTAATTTACTCATTCAATAGTCCTAAATTAATATGAAACTAATTTTTTTACATTAATACAAAAAAGTATGAAAAATAAACTAAATTTACATAAAAAAAAATCAATGGTTAAAAAATTATTTTCCATGTTTTAAATACATAAATGACCAACTCTCAAAATTTATCATTTCACTCCTTAGTCAGACCAAAGGACATAATTAACCTTCCAAATTTTAAATGTATCAGTTTTGTTTTAAATATCAATTAATGATTTAAAATTTATAAATTCATTATATAGATTTTAAGCTCTTATATCCATAAAAATATTCACTAAATTTTTAAATTTATCACAAAGAGAGGTGCGGCCATAATATTTATATCACAATGTTAGAATTTAAAAAAATTCTATTAAATCTTTGTAAGTGGATATGGACAAACTCTGATAATCAATTTTGTTTTAAGGGTGTCAAATGTCAATTATATTTTAAAGTGGTGCTAATTTTATTTTTTAATATTTTATACAAAAATATTTATTTTTCCAAAATTTTGAGTGTCAAAGTGACAATCCTTTACTTAAGCTGACTCCTCCAATGATCACAAAGACATTTGTTGTAATTCTACTGCTGTTTGTGGAAAATAGATATATTCAACACCAAATGTGCCTAATATTTGTAGTTATAAAATATTAGTTATAAGAATAAATATTAAAAAAAGTTATATATAAACTTTATTTATTATAAAAAAAAAAGGTGAAACAAAGAAAGCTAGACACAATATATACTGAGAAATTGCAGAAAAATCTGCTGCATATCCAACTAAAAGCAAGGGCGGGGAGTTTGACGGCCGAAGAAACGACCGATTACATTCGAACAAGAAGATTTCAAAGATACTCCAGGTTTATGGGAAGCCAAGTTAATGCCAGTCATCACTATATTCTTGCATGGGAATTTCTGGCTGCATTCCATAGAAACAGCAACTTCAGAAGTAGAACTGCCTTGTATGTTCCTGTATGTAACATCTTTTATCTGAACATGAGATGCTGTCTGAAAAAACAAAAACAAATTACATCATTCAAATATTTAATGAAGTAATAAATTAGAATCAGGGGGAAAAAAGATTATAATTAGTTAATTACCTGTTCATTGCATGAAGCATAAGGGCAATATGTCTGGTCAATAATGATTGGGTTCCGAACTTTATCCATGGTAATATCTTGAAACAAGACATTTGAAACAATGGCTGCATTCGGAGATTGCCACGATTTAATTCGAACACCGTTGTCCGTTCCACGAAGGGTACACTTTGTCACGGACACACCATCCACATTCTTTTCACCTGCCGATGCTCCCGATGCTGATACCGTGTCCAGGGCCTCAAACAACATTCGAAACATCGATGCCGGAGCTCCCGGAAAGGATGGCAACACAGTCGTCACCGGTGCTTATCTTAGAGTCGGTAATCCAAATGCTGGTTGACCTCCCCATCTTGATTCCATTAATGTTAGGGCTATCAGCTGGGGCAAATATCTCAACTTTTGTAATGTTCACATTCTCGCATCCGGACATGGAGAAATGAGTTTGTTTACTATTGACTGATCTAAAGTTTTTGAACCTCGAATTCGACACCGAGTCGAGCTTGAGAGACTGAAATTAGAAATTTAGAACACACCAACAAGATTAGATAAACAAATTCTCTTGTCAACAAATACATACATACATACATACATATATACACACAAACACACTCACAATTGGAAGCTGCTTGCACTTAGAGTCTTTGTCACATTTATTGTAAGGCCAAGCAGAAGATCCTTGACCATCTAATGTTCCACCACCTTTCATTAACAGATTATTAACGAATCGAAAATTTATCCAATTTGTAGCATCGGTAGGTCCAGACGGAGCCTTCAAAACTCCACTCATCAGGAACATTATGGGACCTTTGCATGGACCTGTAAACACAACCGGTCCCAACATGTATACTCCTCTGGGAACATAAACTATGGAAGCTCCATTTAGGCTGCAGGTGTCGGTCCATGCTCGAACAAAAGCCTAAATATTCACACATTGATTGAGATAAATAACAAAAGAATACATTGCAAAATGATACAATACAGATGATGTATTAATACCTTTTGATTATCGGTTCGACCATCGGCAACGGCACCATAACTTCGAACGTTGAAAGTTTTTGCACTCTGAGCTAATGTAAATGAGATGAACAGGAAAGCAAACACAACGCGAAGAGCCATTGCCTAGCTTTTGTTTAGTTCTGGTGTTCTGATAATTATATGGTTCAGCTTGATTGCCTTATTTATAAGGTTTTTTTTTTCTGAATTAATTTTGCTTCTGTATGGAATTCAGTGATTTATTTCCAATTTTAACATGAGAAGTGATTTTTTACTCTTAATTAACGTGATTGAAATCAAAAGCCTTAACAATGGTTAACAATATACAATCGATTAGATTTTCATGTAATTTTCATTACGGTGTATAAGGTAACTCTGATTTGATAATATTTCTTTATGATTTCTTACTGTTTTTCTCCAGCATTGGATTTTTTTTTCAATTATTACAAATATATTACCTTAAATAATCTTTTGTGTTAGCTATAGATGCTTTTACGACTAATAATATATGGCTTGATTTTTCAATTTCTGTTTTTGATCTCATTGGTACACATTTCGAAACTTTAATTTTGTTTTTGGAAATATATTTTCATGTGTGTATAAACTAAGGTTTACATAGCTTATAGAGTAAAGTTTCTCTTTTTGTATTGGGACTTCTGAGTTCTGCTTCAGTTATGCATTTTTTTTTAATTTATCGATGTTCAATCCAATTAATTCGTGATACTATTTAGTAAGTTTAAATTTCAAATTTAACCCGTTAACCATTTCCAGAATATTTAGATTGAGGCTTTTTTTATCAATGCAAGTATAATTTTATTAGGGTGAGAAATCATAGAAAAGAAATTTTCAGTCGATTAAGTACAATTCGATTGATATTGTTGTTGGTACAATATACATGGTGGGGGTGAGATCGAACATGCTTAATCACTCAATATCTTTTGATTTTTTACTTGTTTATTTCCCATTTTACAAATGAAAATAAAAATTTTAACTTAGAGATCTACTAATTGTCCAAGTAGTTAATGATACTCATGTTATCTCACATTATGTGATTTCGAATCTTAATATTTGTCTTAAAAATATAATATCAAGTTTGTAAGCATAAATAATACATCTTTAAATAATTATTATTAAAAGTAACTATTACAAAACACGATCATATTAATAATCAAAATAATATTCGAATTTGGATTAAAATAAATTTAGATAGATCCACATATTGTGAGATGTAAATCAAAATAAATTTTGTAATCAGAACCCATGAATGATATTTCCGTAGGATGAATCCCAAACATAATTGAATTTAATTCGATTGACATGTTATTGGTACAATATAAAAGAAAATGTGAAATCAAGCATGCTTAAGCGCTTAATATTCTTCAATTTATGAATGGAAGAGTATGAATAGTATAAACATTGCAAGTTCAAAATTCCGAAATCTCAAGCTTTACATTAATGGAAAATCTGATTGCCTAGGCCAGCAAGCTTATATTTGCTATCTAGGACCAAACATTATTACTATTCTCATATTAGTCTCTAATCTCTATTGTTACCAATGACGTAAAAAAAACATATCGCATTGATCGAAAATATAAAATATATATATATATATATATTATAAAATTATCTTTTAACTTTGATAAGTGTTAACCGGGTTTTGACCAATGTTGTCTCAGCTTACACAATTTTTAGTGGGTATATATATTTTATTTTTTTAGATTTTTTGAATTTTTTAATCTTTTAAAATTCATTTTTGATTTTTAAACTTGTTATAAAAATTAAAATTAAAAACCTTTTTTCAAAAATTAAAAAAATACTAAAAATTCAACAATTCAATTCATGAAAACTCAGAAAATTTTAAAATATAAATATAAAATATTACGAAAGCCAAACTAAAAATTTATTATCATTTCCATTTCTAATATTATCAATGCAGCTACAACAGATTATATAGAGATTTCGAGTTTCCTAATGATATTTTATTTTCAAAGAAATCTTTTTTGATGGCTTACAAACACGTGACACTTCAATTGAAACATTCAATTTAGACTCTCGACCCCAATTTCCACCTAAAATTTATAGTTCTTGAGAAAAAAGAAATTAGAATAATTTGATAACTTTCTATACTGACACAACTAGAATTTGGCACGTGAAAAAAATACATTAAATACTTGAAAGTCCAACTAAAAGCAAGGGCGAGGATGATGTTGTCCAAAGTGACGACCATTGACATATGAACACACAGCCTTGGAAGGTCCTTGTGGTCCGAAATGAGCCAAAACAACGTCAATCATCACAATGTTTTTGCATGGGAATTGTCTGCTGCACTCCATGGAGATAGCAAGTGGAGAGCTTGAAATTCCCCATATGTTCCTATATGTAACATCTTTAATTTGAACATGAGAAGCTGTCTGGAAAAGGAAAAACAAAACAACAATGTTAAATTTCATTCAATCTTTAAAATAGCATATTCAGAGATTCAGAATGAACACTGTTGATGGTGGGATAGTGATGGTTTTGGACGATTCACCCTTTTTAGTTTAGGCAAAGAGTCACAATAGATAATTGTAATGTGAAGAAAACGAGAAAAAGAGAGATTTAGGGGAGATGATGAATAGTGAAGTCGGGTTCAGACTTTTCCCTTTAGACTAAATTCTATGGGTATTAAAATGCTCTCTAGTAGCTGTGTTAGGCCTAAGAGTTGATAGATATTGATGGGTTATTAGCGTAGCTTTGACTGTCAAGTAGTAAAATCAACTGGTACACTCAGTGAGTTATGACAATAATAAACTTTAACTCTTGACAATGGTCGCATCAAGAAACCTTCTAGAGACTTCAGGACTCTACATTCGTGGCGAAAGAATGATGATGGAAGGGTAATTGCGGAAGAACGAAGACAAAGTTACAACAGAGACAAATAATCATTACAATTACCTGTTGATTGCATGAGGCATGAGGGCAATATGTCTGGTCAATTATGATTGGGTTTCGAACTCTATCCATGTAAATATCTTGGAACAAGAAATCCGAAGCAATGACCGGAATCGGAGATTCCCAAGATTTAATTCTAACACCGTTTTCTGTTCTACGGAAAATACACTTTCTCACGGACACACCAATAACGTTCTTTTCACCTTGGTACTTGCCGAGGCTTCCGATGCTTATACCATGTCCGGGACCACAGTAAACATAGGAGACGTCGATGTTCGAGCTCCCGGAAAGGATGGCAACACAGTCATCACCGGTGCTTATTCGAGACTTGGAAATCCGGATGTCGGTCGAGCTGCCTATCTTGATACCATCGGTGTTAGGACTGTCAGCCGGGGCTAGGATTTCAACATTTGACACATTTACATTCTTGCATCCGAAGAACGAGACATGAGTATTCTTGCTGTTGACTGATCTTATGTGTTGGATCCTCGAATTGGTCACAAAATCAAATTTGAGAGTCTGAATTTAAAAGAGAACAAAAATTAGATATATATTTCTAATAATAAAACACCAGAAAACACGATGACTCTACCTACAAGGGCAGAACTTAATATTTAAAATGTGATTAAAAATTTTGAGGACATAATAAGATTTTAAAAAAATTAAAGGATTATAAAACTGATATTACATTTTTTTCTAAAAACAAATTCTATTATTATTGGAAAAAAAGTTGTCAAAAGCCTACACCCAAAATCTCTTGTGATGTTCCACCCTTATTTTCATAGTGGGTGGAGGGGAAATTGCCCCTCTTGAATATGATGGTCTAATTGTATTTTAAGCCATTAATAATTTTGAAACCATGCAATTAAGCCTTTGTTCCTTCCAAAATTATCTAGTTTATAAGTAATTTTTAGGACCAGTTAACATTAATGAATTAAGCATTGACTCCTATTTTTTAATTTAATTATTTTTAAGACCTTACAGTTTAAAATTAGTGGAATTAAACCTTAACTCCCTAATTTTTTATTGTTTAATTACTATTTAAGACCCTGTATATTCTAACGTTATTCAACTTATCTCTCATAGTTCAATACCAGATCCATCCATAGCAAAAAATCTAAAGACTTTTTTCTGAAGAATATGCTCACAGTTGGCAGTTGCCTGCAATTAGTGTTGGTTTGGCAGTCATTCGTGGACCAAGCAGAAGGTCCTTGACCATCAAATGTTCCACCACCTTTGATCAACAATTTATTAACGTATTGAAACCCTATCCAATTCTCAGCATTCGATGAAGGTCCCATTGGAGCCTTTAGATTTCCCCTCAGCCAAAACATTATGGGACTTTTGCATGGACCTGAAAATTCAACTGCTCCCAGCATGTAAACTCCTCTGGGCACATACACTATGGAGAATCCATTTCGATTGCAGGCGTCGGTCCATGCATGAAGAAAAGCCTAATCACCAACATTCATGCATGTAAACATTAGTTATAAATCAATTGAAAGAAATAACAGATAATACATAAAAATGTCTATTGCAAATACCTTTACATTGTCTGTTCGACCATCGGCGACGGCACCGTAATTTCTAACATCGAAAGTTCTTACGCTTTGAGCTACTGAGAGATGAAGGAAGAAGAGGACTGAGAAGAAAACTAAAGCAACATCAATCTGGAGAGCCATTGTGCTAGTGAAGTTGTTACTGTGTTTAATTCCTGTGAATAATGAATTGTTTATATATATGGTTTGGTTTTTTATTGGTTTTAATGTTTGCACAATTTTGATTATTTCTTTCTATTTTTTAAATGTAAGTTACGATTCTGAGAAAGCTCATTCATGGTAACTACTTGATTCCCTTTGATTTTCTGAAATTAAAATCTTTAATCAAGGTGAATTTATATGGTTTGGTAGATCATCAGAGCTTAAAAGCAGCAACCAATCCAGCAAAAAAGGACAGTTTCATATCAGTAATCAATGATTTGAATCATATATTTGTTTTACTAAATCCATTTTTCCTGAGTTAGCTGGGAAAACCCTATATCAACATTTGTGCTGGTATGAGATATCAACATAAATGTCTGAATTATAAGTATTAATACAAACCCTATGTATGTATGTATGTATGTATGTATGTATGTATGTATGTATGTATGTATGTATGTATGTATGTATGTATGTATGTATGTATGTATGTATGTATGTATGTATGTATGTATGTATGAAGACTATGGAAGAATAATTGCAATTTATAATGGAAAAAACTTTGATACACAGACCATGTAAACTTTATTATATATGTGTGCCTTAGGGTTTTTAGTTTAAGGTTTATGTCGTAAGGTTTAGAATTTAAGGTATAAGATTTAAGGGTTCGGTTTAGTTTTTTAGGATTAGAATTAAGAATTTAGGATTGGGTTTTATAATATAAATATACAGATTTGTATAAAATTAATTTTACATGGCATCTGTATAAAAAAATTACCCATTTATAATTACCAGTGTAAAATTAGAGATTCACTAATTGATCGGGTGGTCAAAGATGTTCATGTTAACTTATTTTGTATGAGTTCAAATTTCGACATTTATTTAAAAATGTAATACTTCTATTAATCCAAAAATTATATACATTTAAATAATTATTATCAAGGTTAATTTTTATGAAACACGATAAAACTAATAATTAGAATAATATTCGAACTTAGAGATCATAAATTAAGATAATCCACATATGGTGGTAGTTAAATAAAAATAAGAATATACCAATAAGGTTTGGTACAACAACAAGGCACGTTGCTCTCTCAATAAGATAACTCATGTTCAAATCTTGGAAACAATATTGTTGAAAGAGAAAGCCATGAATCTCAAACATTGATCATCAAAGGGACATGTATTATACCAAAAAATAATAAGATTATAGAATAAAAACCTATAAATAATATTTTTCATATTGTGATAGGTGTATTAACGGGGTGGTTCTAGGGTGAGACACCCTTACAGTGCGGCTAAAACGAGGTAATCTTACACAAATTCTTACTCAGTTGGTAAGAAATTGTGTAATTACACAAATTTTTATAATCTACACAAATTTTTACTCAAATAGTAAGAATTTAGGTTATAATATAAGAATTTTTGTAGCTACACAAATTATTATCTAAGGCAAAATCTACACAAATTCTTACCAATCTACACAAATTCTTACCTGGTTAGTGAGAATTCATGTAATTACACAAATTCTTACCCAAATGATAATAATTTTGGTTATACCAAAATTATTATTTGCTCTACATAAAAATTTATGTAAGTCGTATTTTAACTATATTTTAAGCGTTTTTTTTAGACTTTCCCATTAATGGGATGGGTCAGGTTGAGTTCTAATTTTTTTTTTAAATTACGGGCTACTCCCATCCTAATTACCCATTTTATATAGCCACGATGACTATCCTATTTATATCTTTCTGCAAAGAAATCTTTATGATTGGCACTCAAATTAAAACAGTTTTAAGATTTAATACTAAAATAAGTGTTTTAAAGTGTTTTTGAATAAACTAGATGTTTTAAGTTTTTTAGGATTAAAATGTGTCTGAAAAAATTTTAAAAACGGACAAAAAAATGGTAGACATTTATTTATTTTTTGAATAATTTTTATCTCGGGAGAGGGAAAAAAGATTTTGCTCTTAATAGGTTTTGAACCCACAACTTAAAAGAAGATAAGATGTTAACTGAGAGTTTTTAATTATATGCTCTAAAGATTGTTGACCATTAAATATTTATTTTAATAAAAAAAACTCAAAACAATGTATAATGTGAACACTTATTTTGATTTAGCCTAGTTTTAATTACGATTTGACCCTATCTTTTTCTAAAATTAAAATTATTTAGACACTTTTTACCTAATGGCTTGCATGTGCCCTGTGACTGACTTCGTAATCGTATATATACGTACGTCCATACACAATGCATTTAAACATGCAATTTTCTGTCACGTGCCATTGAATTTTAATACCCATTATTGATTATATATACAATGACACTTTTGACCCAATCAATTTTTTTTTATTAAATTTTTGGTCCTTCTAGACTGCTTGGAAACATAACGGTCAATTAGTCTCGTCTCTCTTGATAGCTTCACCTTCAACTAATACATTCGTGCAAGTTTCATTATTTCTGGTAATCTACTCCTATAAATAAATGGAAACCATATAAACTGACACCAAATCACAAAACAACTTATTCTTTTTAATATTTCTAAAAAAATTGGTATGGCAAATGGTCGAGTGCCGATGAAGGTCGTGATAATCAACACCAAGTACGTCGAAACGGATGCTGCGAGCTTTAAGACCGTTGTACAAGAGCTGACCGGCAAAGATTCGAATGCTACAAGCAATCCAACAAGGACCAGAAGTCGGTTTTACCGGGAAGAAATAAACAAGAAGGAACAAGTTGCTGCGGGGATTCGACACGGAGTCGGAAGTAGTTCTTCTAGATCGGGCGATTCGGTTTTGATGAAAAATTTGTCGTTCAAGGAGTTGGAAAGATTGCTAAAGGAGATACCTCCGGGGGATGATTTGTGGTGGAAGATGGAGTGAAATAATAAGTTCCAAATTACATTAATTTATGGATTGATTTAGGTATTTATTGTATTATTCATTCATTATTTTTCACCTATGTGTGCATCTTATATATATTATGGTAATATTTTTTGGTGAATATTCTGGTAATATTTTATACCGTTATTCTATTACTTTATTTTCCTCTCTTTCCAGCATGTGAATATATCGTTCTAATTTTCTTTAAATAGTGTTTACAAAGACTGAGTTAGGATTAAAAATTGAGGAGCAAATTAATAATGAATCTATTTTAAAAAAATATATTTAAATTAAAGGTAAAAAAATTTGATGAGGGGGCAAGAGCCCCTCCCAAGTCCCCACATAAACATGGATCTGTCTCTAAGTGCTCATATATGCTAGTTTGTATTATTATATTTAATTTTATGAGTTTATTTAATACTAATTTAATCAATAAAATTATATAAAACATTACAATTATATAATTATAAGGTTTTTTATCTACTATTATTTTAAAATTAAAGAATATGTTTACTAATACATTTTAACTACTCTCAATAACTTCCTTTCACCTGCATGCATGGTGAATTTGTCAATCTAAAATAGCAAACCAGCAACCAGGAAACAACTTAAAGTAAATACAAAGTTTTTGAGTAAATGGGTTTATATTTGGGTAATGGGCTATTAGGCTTAAGCTGATATTTGAATAACGGTCCAACAAATTTGTGTTTACAAAACAATTAGAGGTCCTAAATTAAGGAAAATATCTTAATACATATATATATATATATATAATTTTAGGGTTTATGACTTTATGATGAAATTTTAAAATTTACATTTTAAATTTATAGTTTGTGGTTTTAAAGGCATGGAATTAGATTTAAAGTTTTACCGTTTAAATAGAAAGAATTGTATTTTTTACACATTTTTTTATCAAAATATAACTTATAAAATAATTCAAATTCAAAATTTCATCTAAAAAACTCAAACTAAATCCCAAAAAGTTAAAATTAAATCTTAATCCAAAACAATCTAAATTTAAAGAAAAACAAATTAAAAAAATACTTAAACCCAAAAAAGTAAACTCAAAAATATCTAAATAGAAAAAGACACAAATAAGAAATAATTAAAATTAGGGGTGAGAATTGGGTGGGGAATATTCAAAAATCGTGGGATCCGAATCATGGAGATGAGGAATAACTGAAATTTTCACCCACGAGAACAAGGACGGTGATGGTGAAGTTTTATCATCGAAGCTCAAGATGAGGACGAGGATTGCCGAACCGTAGACATATAAATAACCATGGGGTTCCAAAAGTATCGGTGAAGATCATGATATTTTACAAGATTTTTAAAAAAAATATATACTTATTTATCTATATACCCCTAATATATATCTTAATAAAAAAACTTTAATTATTCAAAAACCGCAGGGATCCGTGTGGGTAAGGCACGAGGATAAAAAAATTTCCGAAATATTTAATGAGATTCTCCAAAATCGTAACAACAAATACTAAAAACGAAGTGAAAAATACAAAACCGCTTCCGCCCATCGATTCTCACCCCTAACCAAAAGTCTAAATAACCAATATCGAACCACTCGAATCAATCAAATTCCCACCTCTATGTAGAATGTTAAATATATAATCATCTCAAATAAATAATTCCACAAGAAAAGAATACTTGATGAAGTATTTAGAAGATTTTTTTTTCTCTCTGAAAGAGAAGTATAAGGAACATTGATTCTTTTCCTCCTTTACTACTCCACGCCTCTCCTAATAATCCCTTTCTTCCACAATATTCTTCCTTTTATTAAATTAATTAAAATTGGATTCCATCATTTTTCTTAAAATATTGTCTTTTTGTCAGTTTAATTTTACTGAAAAAAATAGGAGTTATAAAAAGGCTTAACTATAAAATAAATGTCTAAATTATGTATCTTTTTTTGCAATATGTGATTAAAGTATTTTTTGGTTGAAATAAGTGTAAAATTTTACTTTTGGCTGAAATAAGTGTCTAATTTTTTTTGTTGAAATAGGTGCCCAAAAAAAATGTAGAAATTAACTTTAAAACAAATCAAAAATAAAAATTTAAACACTTATTTTAACCAAAAAAATAATTTAAACACATATTTTAAACAAAAATATTTTAGACACTTATAAAAAAAGATTTATTTTATAGTTTAGCCTATAAAAAAATGTAACAACCAATTATATATAGAGAAAGAAAATGAATATATCTCTCTTTTTCTAAGAGAAAGTTGTGGTTTTTCATTAGCATTGCAAAATCTCTGCTTTTCTTTTAAAGTCTCTAATTTCAATTCCTCAGACTCCATTGACAGGATCTGAAGGTCAGTTTCTTTCATCTCTCTGTTTACAGTTAATTTAGTAAAGTTTCTGCTTCTTCTTTAAAGTTTCTATCTTTTTTTCTGGTCAGCTTTGTGTATCGTTTCTTATAGAAATTATCTGTTTCTCAAAATGGTTTTACTGTGAAGTTTCAATCTTAATGTTTTATTTTCAGGGTTTTGCAGTAGGAATGCTAATGTTTCTGAAAGGAATACGATTTGGTTGTTTCTGTTGTGAGAACTGGGCTTGGTAAGTTCATTTCTTTTAGTTATCCAATGATTAGGGTTTTCTTACTGAGTTTTCATTAGTGAATTCACATATTGAAAGTATTCTTTTAGAAATTATTATTTCGTTTCTATGTCTAATTTTTTAGCATTATTTTGCTGAATTTGCAGGACTCCTGGTGCATAATTTTACATAATGAACTGTTGTCAAATTTTATTAAAATTTTGAGTTTTTGTTGGGCTGAGTTCCATTATGTTTAAGGTTTAGGTGCTATTTGATTGTTTGTTCATAATGTGTGTGATATTTTGAGTGAAAGAAATAATCAAAAGCAAAATGTGTAGTTGTTTGGTTAGTTTATGGTTCTGGAGAATTTGAAGAATAATCAAATAGTAAGTAGGAGAAGAAGAAGAAGAGAACAATTTCCGGAACGCAAATTTGATATATCATCGATGGGAAATAAGTTGGGAAGGAAGAGGCAAGTGGTGGACGAGAGGTATACACGCCCGCAAGGGTTGGATTTAGATATAGATGTGGATATTAGGAAGCTGAGAAAGCTGATACTTGCGTTGAAGCTCGCTCCATGTTATCCCGGGGATGAAGAGTGCTGTTCTGATCTTGAAGAATGCCCGATTTGCTTTTTGGTATGTATTTGTTTCTTTTACAGGCTCTGTATTGAATGTTAGTTTTTGAATGTAATACATTCCGACTGCCTCAGCTTGTTTTTTTATATTTGATTTTAGTATTATCCAAGTCTCAACAGATCAAGATGTTGCATGAAAAGTATTTGTACAGGTAAACCATCAATGATGTTTCTGTCTGATAGTTATACTGCTAGTTGGAATTATGACACATTTTATTTGAACCAGAGTGTTTTCTGCAGATGAAGAATCCTAACTCGGCCCGACCTTCCCAGTATCCTTAACGTTAATAAAATCGACCAGAAAACGTTTCAATTTAATTAGTTGTCCCTGTACTTGTATTCCAATGCTTTGCATTCTTTGACATTTTGAGGTGTCCTTTCTGCAAAACCCCAAACTATGCTGTGGAGTATCGAGGTGCAAAAACAAAGGAAGAAAAAGGGATAGAGCGAATCGTAAGTCCACCTGCTCTCTCACAAACAAACAAGGAAAGGTGTAAATCCTACGGTTTTCATTGTTTTATTTAAATTTGGCAGGAAGAACAACGTGTCATAGAAGCGCAACTTAAAATGAGGCAGCGTGAACTTCAGGATGAAGAAGAGAGGATGCAGAAAAGACGAGCATTGAGTTCTTCAAATGGTGTTGCACCAGGAGAAGTTCAAGATAGTTCGGTTGCAGGTATCAATCTATGGTGATTCTGTTTTTCACTTATTTTGATTCTTCATTCCATCTGACATTCTTCTAACTTGTATTTCCCCCCCACGCATTTTCTTCCTATTTGCAGCTCCTTCCTCGGGCGTGGAGGAAGTAGATTCTTCTCAAGATTCCCAAGCTGCCTTGATGATTAAACAACCCTCAAATAGGAAGGCAAACAGGTAGGTAGAGTTATACATATCTTTACTTCCTCATTATAGAATTCACAATTCATGTTTAAGAGGAAAAAACAATGCATAGACATTATGTTGTTTAACATTGCACGAGTACCGATCTCTCTGGTGTAGATAGGTATTCATTGTTGAATTTTTGTTCCAGAAGGATCGAATTGAATCTTCTATAACTATCTTGTATCAAATCCTAAAATTTCAGGGATGATTTTGACTTGGATCTTGAGGACATAATGGTCACAGAAGCAATTTGGCAGTCAATTCAGGTATATGTTTTAAATTTGATGAAATATATTTATGAAACCAACTGGCTGCTGCAAGAAAACCTGCACTTCTTAGTGCAAAGCTCGAACAAAGTGTATTTTTATATATGGCTATACTTTCATTGAAAGTTCATTTTAGTTAAAGGAAGATGATGTTCAAACAAAGTTTACTTTTATATATGGGTTTAAATTTGATACACAGGCTGTGTAAAATAAATTTTACACAAGTCTGTCTATTTATACTATAAATCAAAATTAAACCTAACCCTAAAAAAATTAAACCTCAAGCCCTAAACTTTAAACCCTAAATTCTAAACACTAACCTTAAATTCTAAACCCTACAACCCAAATCCTTAAACTCTAAACCCTAAACTAAGTCCCTAACCCTTAAAACTAAAAATTTTGTGTAAACTAAAGTTTACACAGACTGTGTATTGAAGTTTTTCTCTTTATATATTGCCTACTTTAATTGATTTCTTTTTCATAAATTTGATCCCAACTGACTTGATTGTTTGAACTGATGATATAGGATGATAGCAGGCTGAGAAATTCTAACTGCAGAGAAGCTGCTTCTTTGGTACAATATGTTTCAAGCGATTGCTATATCTCTCCTGCCACGACCACTGTGGCTGGTTCATCATCATCTGCTTCTGGTGGTCTTGTTTGTGCCGTAGATGCCTTCGCTGAGGGTCAGCAGATGACCGGAGAATCTTCTCTTGTTTATAATGTAAATGTGCCAGCATTTGATATGCTTCCCAGCAGCAGCAGCAGTTGTAATTTGGACCGAGTTCCTGAGTACTATCTTCCTGCACAAAGTCCGTTTGACATGTCAGCCAATAGTGGGACGGCACCAGCAAGAAGGGATGAAGGGGAATGGGGCATATATCATGAATCAGAAGTGGCTGATGCAGGGATTAGCTATGCAAGCTCTGATGTGACAGAATATGCCGGTGCATTCTCTACGATACCACAACAAGCTGAAACAAGGGGCGGTTTTTGTAATGTCCCCGAACCCAATGTTCCCGAAAGTTACGAGGAGCAGATGATGCTGGCTATGACTATATCAATGGCTGAAGGTAGAGCTATGACAAGAGGCATCGGATTTTCATGGCATTAGTTCCATGGTCAAGCTACCAGTGATCGTCTTTAGCTAACTGCGTCTCGAGTTGGGATGAAGTGCACAAGTAGCTCCCCACGACCCAGTTTAAAGGCCAATGTATCAATTATCTTTTCTCTTCACACAATTCACTCCATACATATAGATGTCACAAAGTGTGAACAGATCATTGTAGCAAATGAAAGATTGATTATTCAATTCATAATGTTTTGGATTTCAATATTTTAGCATGTTCATATGATCATATCCCAGAAACAAACTCATATTATGAACCTTGCAATAAGCCATAATAGTTATCTTATATTTATAAAATCTTTTATTATTGAATACCAGTATTTATGATTCGGGTGATATCACCATTGGATCTACCTTGTTCCATCATGATGGTCAACTGTGAGGCTCAACATTAGGATATTTTTGGTTGTTGTTGTCCACCGGTTCCAAGGTTTTGCCCTAATTAATTCAGATCGACCTGCATCGCATACCTGACTTTTATGAGTGAGTCTCCCAAAGGAATTTCTGCATATACAAAACCTTAAATTCGAGACTTGCTTAAGCAATTTCAAGTTGCTTACCACTTGGACTAACATCGTTGGTTTAACATTGAGATTTTAATGGTGTCCTTAGCCACAAAAGAGTAGTTGAAAAATTATGAGAAAACAACTAAATTTCACATGCAATGTCTTACCTTAATACAGGGGAAGCTCATGAAGTTGCATTGGATTTCACATGCCTTGTCATGGTCTTGGCTTCGTTATTATTAATAACTTCACCTCCTCCTGTTCCATAAAACATGTGAAGGACCACATCCACCTACATTCCTTCTGTAATTTGAATAATTACAGTAATCATATTGTTTCTATCAAATAAGTAATAGTTAAATTCGAATTTCAAATGATTTTATTTATTTATTTATAATATGCGAGTGTGACAAGAATTTAATAAACAGAATTTAAACCCAGAATTTGCCATTAATTTCTTCATTGAATTTGACAATAATTGTCGATCCCGAATGCTTCCTTGACAGATTGTTCAAAGTTCTTGTAGCTACTTCTGTTTTTATTTATTTGTTTCGACAGATTTGCTTTGACTCAAAAGAAAATACAATTCCGTTCAAAAGAAAAATACAATTGCGTTCACGTATTTTATTATATGTTTAAAGTACATTACATTAGAATAACTTTTTATGTGTTACTAATTTAGGCTATAAAATTTTTAAGGGTAAACTACCTGGTGACCACTCAACTATTAAGTCTGTCATATTTTGACCACTCAACTAAAAAAATTAAAAATTTTGACCACCAAACTATTTAATTGGTCTTAACTAAATCATCGGCCGTTAAAATCTAACGGAGGAGTGACGTGGTTATTAATAGAAATTTATATAATTACACATTTGGTCCTTGATAGTTATCTATTATGTTAATTTGATCCTAATTTTAATTTAATTAACTAAATTAATCACTCCATTAGGTGTCGACATGTGTCATCACTCCAATAAGGGGATGACACATGTCGACACCTAATAGAGTGATTAATTTATTTAATTAAATTAAAATTACGATTAAATTGATGTAATAGATAACTAACATAGACCAAATGTATAATTATATAAATTTTTATTAGCAGTCACATCACCCCTCCATTAGATTTTAACGGTTGGTGGTTAAAATAGTACCAGTTAAATAGCTCAGTGGTCATATTTTCAGTTTTTTAGTTGATGTTCAAAATAGAATGGACCCAATAATTAAGCGGTCACTCAAGTAGTTTGCCGATTTTTTAATTATGGGCGTCTCACATATCCGTTTATGATTTTAAGCA
This sequence comes from Hibiscus mutabilis, assembly GCA_019671005.1. Taxonomy (NCBI): domain Eukaryota; kingdom Viridiplantae; phylum Streptophyta; class Magnoliopsida; order Malvales; family Malvaceae; genus Hibiscus; species Hibiscus mutabilis. The sequence goes on from JAGYYJ010002891.1 coordinate 23,814, forward strand.
GAGACTAATTGTTATAGAATAATACCAAATAATAATAAACACCCGTTAATAATTTTTTGCCAGAGAAATCAGACATAAGAGTGAAATTAACTATAATATCGAAATAATATAAGAGTAAGAGTTTGTGTGGTTTAATTATTTGTATTGCAAAGATCAAACTCTAAATCCTGTCGGTATTTAGTAATATAGCATTTCTAATAAATTGAACTCAAGATATTAATTAAGCTAAAACAATCTCGTATCATTTAATTCAAACGTTTGACGGTAAGAAAAATATTACTTCAAGTTTTTTTTGTTTAACTATCGCTATCTAATTTATTTGCTGATTAATTTAAATCGAGTTTTGCAGATGTTTAATATGAAAGTAATTTTTTTAATTTAATTTCTTCTATTCACATCGTCAAAATTTGAACCGCTAACATTACTTAATTTTCTTGGTATCTAAGTTAATTTTTATTTCCAACATTCCCGACTTTCCTTTACCTCCGGAACACCGGCCAAATTGACAACTCTCACTTATGTTGAATCGTTGATAGCCAAATCCAAGAATTGGGATTTTTCTTAAAAATAGATGGGGAAAATGGTAATTGTTTCTTAGAAAACTATTATCTGGTCAATTTTCGAACAAAATTAAGAAAGTATATTGTGTTGTATAATTGTTACATTGATCATATACTTATGTATTATACAAATTTTCAGATAAATTTAAATGGACCTATTATTATATATCCAGTTATATTTAATTTTCACCAAACATAAAGGCATTAGTATTGGATAAAATTTGTCTGTTCTTTTATGCGTTTCTTTATATGTCCCACCAATAATTTTATGTTATGTGTATTAATGATTTTTTTCATTGTTTTATTGATTGTTTCTGTTTTATAGTTAATACACGTGACATAAAATCACTGGTGAAACATATAAAGGGACATATGAAAAGGGACAATGAATTATTTTTTATTTTTTTGACAAGTCAGAAATCTAATTTTGATCCTACCTAGAGGGGAGGGAATGGAAACTCTAGAGAAAGGAAAGGGGTGTTCCTAGTGGGTCTAGAACCCATAACTTAAGGGAAGTGAGAAAACAAAGATGAACAGCTTGGCCAACCGAGCAAATGTGTTTGCTCAAAGAACGATGAATTCTTTTTTTTTTTACAATGGCAACTAAATTGTATTAAAAACCATGGAAGATATTAAAAACATAACGCATCTAGAAGAAAGGATAATGAGGACTAGTCTACCAAAATTTTATACAAGGCCTAAAGGTGCAAAAAAAAAAATACTTTCATAGAGATTAGCATATCGTCAAAATCCAGAAGTCTTCATGAATCTCCTTGTCTCTAATCCAAAGGAGACGCTTTACGAGGTATAAAAAGAGTGGTAAGCGAACCAAACTATCAGACATATTGCTCCGCTACTCAGGTTTGATTACATCGGCAAAACAACCATCAACCGAATGGGAATCTATCTTTCTATGGCCACCAACAAAATAATAATAAGAGATTAGCACCGTGAAAATCTCTTTACGAGCATCAAACGAACATTAAGGTATACTGAAATCATGCCAAAACAACATACGAAACAAACCACAAAAAAATGTGTCACAATGACAGAAGAAACGCGTGCCACAAAGGCATAAATTTTTATTAAAATATAAAAAAATAAAAAAATAATAAACCAATTGATCGATAATCAATATTAAAATTAATTGCCAACCACTAACCAACGAAACTAATGAAACAAGAGGCAGCAGCGGGGTAGAGAAAAATCTAATGAACCTAGAGTATCAAAGATATAATATTTCTAAATCTAAAGAACGGTGAATTCTATTCATTATCATTGGTGTTTTATTGCATTTTTCATAGCAAGTATGAATATTACTAAAGCTCCCAAATAATTAATATGTTATGCTATGTATATGGTTTAATTTTATGCTATCTATTTATTAGGTGACCATAGTTGTTGCATTTCATGCACTTGCATGTTACATCCTCGGTGATCTACCACAGCGTCATAATAAATGCTTACTTTATCCATAATGAATTTTCTTTACCTTTTTGGGTACTTTTTAAAAATAAAAATATAAATTAAACTTTGAAGTTCAAAATAGAAAATCTTATAAAGAAGATTTATGACAAATTAATGAACTCCATGTATTCATCAAAATTTTGGTTTAGTTTTAAAGTTTCAATCAATAGACTAGAGTGGGAAATGTGAAGAATAAAAAAATAATTCTATGTACAAGTGTTTCTGTAAATTTTGTTCCTACAAGTGTCTTAGTTAAGGGTTTAGGGGTTTTGTTTAGGGTTTAGTATTTAGGGGTTTAAGTGTATGAGTTTTGAATTTAAGAAGTGTGGTTAGAATTTAGAGTTTAGGGTTAAAATTTAGGGTGTACATGTTAAAACATAAATCTCTAACCATATTACTCTAAAAACTAAACCCTAACATATAAACCCTAAATTATGACCCTAAACTTTAAATTCTAACCCTAAACCCTACATTTTAAACCCCTACACTTAAACTCTTAAAATATAAACTCTAAATTAAATTCTTAAACACTAAAATTAAGAAGCTTGTGAAAACTTTTCGTTTTCACCGTCGGTGCATGAAATATTTTTCCTTAAAAATAGGAAAGTGAAAGAATATATCCTTCCATTCCAAGAAATTTAAATCATATTTAACTCTTTTTATTTTTTACAATTACAATAATACATTTGTATAATTAAAATCGGAAACAACTAATACAATGTACAAATAAAATTATTATTACAATCAATGCATACACAATCCTACTTACAAAAAAGTCATGGAGTAATAATTGCAATCATGATGGACAGGGTTAGAGGGGCGGTCGTTCCTCTAAAACTTTAAAATTTTTATACGATTTAAAAAAAAAATTAGATTTTTATGTATTTTTATTAAAAATTTATTTTTGCACTTTTAAATTTTTATAAGTTCGCCCATTAATCTAAAATCTTACGTCCGTCCCTATTGCATTGTCATTAACTTAGACCAAAATAAAATTGACAGGATTGTAAGGGTGAAGCTGAATTTTTTTTTGGGAGGGGACGTAATTGAATTATAGTTTTTCTAGAGTCAAAATACAATTTATGATTACAATAATTTATAATTTAATAGTTTAAAAAATTAAACTGATTTTTTTTATCATTTTTGGGATTCAATTGTATTATCAGAACAACTTATAACTTTGTAATTTTGAAGAGACTTAACTATAATTTTTCTATTTTATGAGGCCAAGGCCCCTGACCCCTAGTTATGCCTCTAAAAACTTGAATCTAAGATTTCAATTTTTCCACATAATTTTAATTTTATTGAAAAACCAAACTTCATTTTACTTAATTATTTTTTTATCATTCTTAACTAACACTATACCCCCAATTATGTTTCTTTATATGCCTCCACACTAAAAAATATTAAAAGATTAAATTTTAAACCTTAACACTAAATTCTACGTCTTAAACTTTAAACCCTAAAAATATACTAAACCCCTAATTTCTTAAACCCTAGCCCTAAACTTACTTTTTAAAGTGAGGACACTAAAAGAGGAATAATTAGGGGACAATCGATTTCCACCCATTTTTAATAAGATCTTATGACCATATTTGTTCTTTTATAAACCATAAAACTCACTTACAACGTATAAACAAAACTATTCGAATCTAAATCACCTAGTAAGAGTAACATTTTTTACCGAGACCGTTGCTTGGATTTTAAATATTTTATACTAGGATGGAAAACCGAAAGAGATCAAACAGAAAAGAACAAATAAAAAATTGATTTGCATGCATGTGCATATAAAAAATTGGATTATTTAAAAACCAACCGTCTAAAGACGAATAGTGTAAGGAAATACAGTTTTTTTTTTGGCACTTTTTGTCAACATGTTGCATAGAAATAAATAAATTCGTTGAGCAAAGAACTTGTCCAATATATCGTTAATATAATATATATGAAGACTTAATATTAAATATGTTTAAATATTTTAAAATATTTTCAATTCCTTTAAATTCACATAATAAAATATATACTGATTCAATATCGAAATTATTTATGGAGTAATTAATAAAATTTGGAGAAAATATTTATACAAGAAAATAGAAGTGCATGTGCATGCACAGTGATAATAGAAAGTAGGAAAAATAAAAAAAACAAAGGTTTGAAGATTTGAAAACAGACAAAAAGACAAGAGTTCAAGATACAGGTTGGGGATTTCCAAGATTCTACTACTCATCTTTTTCCTCAAAATTACACTCTCGTCCTTTACCCTTCAATTTTTTTTCATTAAAAAACAATCACAAGCTGACAATAATACAAGAAATCACATAGATTTAGTAATTAGCATTCAAATTCAAATCCATCTATTTTTTTTAAACAAAGTAATTCTAGTTTTTTTTCCTTCCTCTTTGTGAGTGATATTAATGGAGTATATGTACATGCCACTTTTCCATTTGCAGCTTTTATTCAAACTTTTGAACCCTTCTTTCTCTCCATGCTCTTTTCTCTCTGCTGCTCCATTGCTTTAAACAAAGCTTTGCATTTCAGTTTCAGTACTAAAAGCTTTCTCTGGTCTCTCATGGCTTAAGATTCTCTCATTTCTTTTACAAGGTAAGATACCCTTTCTTCTTCACTCTCTCTTTTTCTCAAATTTCCTACTAAAAAAACAATAAAGTTTTGATCTTTTGATTGTTTTCTTTGCCATGGTTACATGAAATAGCTTGTGAAAACTGGGTTCAACTTCAACTTGAAGATGCTTTAATGTGTTTGTGTGTATGTATATTTAAGATCTGATACAGAGTTGTTCTGTTAGCTAACTATTGCTAGCTTCTGCTGCAAAATGCTTTGAAGTTTATACCTTTTTTATGATTATTTTTTATTAAGAAATGCAGTTTCTCAAACTGGTTTCTTTGGTATAATATGTTTTGAGTTGATTCTTAGAATTTGACCTGTTTTCAAAATTTTCCAATTTGCAGTAAAAAAGAAAACTAATGAACTTTGTCTGATTAATCGTCTGCATGATAAGCCAAGTATTTTCAGACATAATTTGTGGAGTATTTGTATTTGCTTCACCTCACCACCACGCTCACGGTGGCGCGTGTCATTGGTTTTTTGACTCGGGAATCCTGACAGGAGGCAAAGGGCAAAGGCAAACGCATGCCTGGCTTCCCTTTAATCATACATTACATTTCTCAAATTACAAAAGTGCCCTTGAAAATTTTATATAATTTTATTTTAGTCATGGTTAATTGTCCATGTATTGATGTGCATAGAGAGTGAAAAAAGGAGTTGTGCGCTGCCCCGGAAATGCCAGGGAAAGTAGCAAAGAAACAATCAAGGAATCAAAGACATTGTATTGGGAAAGTGAAAAACTATTTTGGGAACTCTCTTGCATTTTTAGAGGATATGTTTTCTGTTTGATAGTGCTTTGATTATGTCCGGTTTGTTTTGACTATCAGTAAGACTTTCTACTTCTATCTCTGGAAAAAGTATATGCTAGAAAAATATCCGTGTTTAACATATACTCGTACTACATACTTGAATCCGAATAACATACGACTCAATAATTTGCTTCTAACATACTTAGAAGATGTCTCAAAAGTACATGTGAATCCTTAGTTGCTTGGAGTGAGGTTGGATTTGGTCTGTATTAAGAAGGGTAATGTGACTTTTGAAGATATATGTTATGTATTGTTTTGTCGTCGCATTGAATGCAAGTTCTTGTTCGAGTTCATCGGTTTTTGAGCTTATCTCAACGTAAATGTATATTGCATTTCTCAAAGCATGAAAGATGCCACCATTGAGGATCGGAAATCTTGTTATATGTGTGTGTCATGTATTTGCATCAGCCATTCTCACTTTTCCCATTGGTGCACTTTAAGCTCTGCGGGTCTCAAGATTTCAAATAACCAGCTTCGTTTTGATCACAAACTCTTCACATTCAAGTGCCAAAATGCCAAGATCAAGGTGAGAATCTAATCTGCCATCACCATGATCTAATGAATATAGTTGTTGTTCATGTTTTAGTCTTTTTAATTAAAGTTTGTCATTTTAAGATTCTGTAACTTCCTGACGGTTAAAACCGGCATGTTTTCGGTTTCTAATACCCATTACTATAAAGAAGCTCGTAAGAAGAAGAAGCTTGACACTCATGCATTTCTAAACAGTGTTTTGCATTCAAGCAAAAAGACCTGATCCGCTTGTGTTACATATTTCTGTTTTCCTGAGGTGATGTTGCCGTTTTTGTATGAATTTGTGTTTTTTCTTTTTATGAGGACTAGGGGCTCGGAAATGCCACAAAGGCAATCACCTCGAGGAACTCATCCGGTTAGGACATCAAGTTCTGATTCAAACCCTTCGCACCATCGACCAATTACTGATCGGAGTAGTCCCAAGATTGGAGATCGTTGTTCCCCAAGAGGTGCTCTGCAATCAGATCCACTGAACCAGAAGAAGCTTGGCACTCGCATTGCGGATTTAGAATCTCAACTCGGACAAGCACAAGAAGAGCTGAAGATTCTAAAATACCAGTTGGCTTCAGCTGAAGCTGCAAAGAAAGAAGCGCAACAAGAGCTGGAAAATAAGTCCAAGAAGCCGAAATCTGTTGAGCCTAATGAAAAGATTTCTCCAAAAAGAACTCGAGATTCTAAGAAATCAGACTGCAACATCAGAGATGAAGTTCCTGATGGTAATGAGCAAGAAACTGATGTTTTTGAAGTCCAAGTGGAAAAAGCAGCAATTGAGCCCAAGGTGGAAATTGAAGAAGTCGAACAAGCAGAAGAAAAAACCAAAGCAATAGAAATATCAAATGCACCACCGGCAGAATCCAAGCCGGATAAACCATCTTTGCAGGACTTGGCTCTGAAAAATGATGAGATAAACATGCTAAAGTCCAAGCTAGAAGAGAAAGGAAAGGAGCTTAGCCTGTTTGCTGAAGAAAATGAGAACCTGAAAAAGCATCTCAATGAAGCAACCTCGAACATTTCAAGTGCTAAAGCCAAGGAAGAAGAAATGACTTTGAAGTTGGGCCAAGTAGGGGAGGAGCTGGAAGTGAGTAAAACAAATGCAGCTCAATTGAAGGAAAAGCTCCAATCAGGGGAGCAGCAAAAGGAAGCATTGGAAGCAGAGATGAAGAAGCTAAGGGTACAGACAGATCAATGGAGAAAAGCAGCGGATGCTGCAGCAGCTATTCTTTCTGGGGGCATGGAAATGAATTGCAGGATTTCAAACCGGTGTAGCTCAATGGACAAGCATTTTGGTGGTGTGTTCGAGACTCCAGCTGGTAGTGGTTTTGCAGGTTATGTAGGATCACCAGGCTTAGGTGACGATATGGATGATGGTTTTGGAAGTGGAAAGCGCAAAGGCTCCGGGATTAAAATGTTCGGAGACTTGTGGAAAAAGAAGAGCCAGAAATAAAACTTGGAACCTCCAAAGTACTTCCGAAGATCATATTTTTAATGGTATCTCATATAATTGTTATGAAATGGTTGCTCACCGTTTCAGTTTTTGTTGGTCATGTGTTTCAATTGTTGCAGCAGGTCTGGCTGCCATATCTCATGCTCAGTAGGTAGTATTGGTCCTGCAAAGTTATGTAAAACCACCAAGGATGATGATCTTTAATATGTTGTAGTGTTATTAATGAATTAGGTATGGGGACATATGTTTCATTCCTTTTAAATTTGGCTATGTTTCATTTATGTTGCAGACCTTTTCATACATTTGAACGGTTATTCGATATATCCGAATATGTATCTGGACGCAAGCATATGAAGGGAAATTGAAACTAAAGATTCAGATAAAGCAAATACAAGCATTAGATAAAAAACTAAATATAACATTTGACAATATGCTGCTCAGACAGAAGCAACATGCAAAATACAGATACTGCAATGTTAATAGCAAACCTAAAGACAAAATGTGCCTAGAAGCTTGTCCAGCAATTACCACAACCTATGCATCTTGAGACTTGTAAAATTCCAACATCAATTTGGCCTGTTCCCTTACCAACTCATTCCTCTCCAAAAACAGCTCCAACTCAGCAACCTGCAATTTCCTCCATTTCTCCTCTAAAGCAGCTCTCTTTTCTTCATCAGCCTTAAGCAATCCAAGCTTCAAAACTTCATCTTCCAAGCTACCCACACCGGCTTTCTTATCGAACAAGCTAACCGAACTCTTGGACGACTTGATATCAACCTCCATTAGCTCCCCATTATCCACTTTCTCATCAGCTGAAGCAACCGGCTCTGCTTTCGAAGTATCCAACGCCTTGCCGTTTCCCTTCGCTTTTGCAGCAGAAGAATCGATATTTTTGATGATTCCTTCTTTACCCCAAATCTTTTTGGACAATTCAAATACTTGCTGTTCATGGGGCTTAGAAAACGTCCGATCCTCACCGTCTTTACTCCTCCTAGCATTGTTCTCAAACTTCTTCCTCAACCTCCTAACCTTATACATCAACTGAGCTTTCGAAACATCGGCGTGAATCGAATCCTTAACAAAATCATGAAAAGCATGCGTATCAGCAAATGGGTCAACCCCTTTTTCGGCCAAGAAATCCAACAAACCTTTCAAGACAGCAATTTCATCGTCGTCACTAAACAGTCGCTGGAAAAGCTGCTTCTTTTCGTCTTCTCCGGCCTTCTTCACCTCCTCCTCAACAACATCGGCGGAATCGGACCCTTCCTCTCCGGCTTTCTTCTTGGAACGTTTCGATTCCTTGGGTTGTTCTTGCTCGGACATGGTGGGACGTTTCGTTGAAGAAGCAGCCTTGACGGGAGAAGCAGAGGGCTTGGATCTGGGTTTTTTGGCCTTTGAAGTCCCCTCCATGGGTTTTGTGGCAATTGGCTTGACATTGAGAGCAGAGTTTTTCTGGGTTTGTGGGGTTTGGGTTGAAGTCTCGTCTGAAGAGGAGTCGGAGGAAGAAGATGAAGCAGTGGGCGGGTCATCAATGGGGTTCTTGGTGCTTTTTTTAGCCATGGAATTAGGAAGAAAACTGGGAAATTTTTGTCAAAAAAGAAAGTGGCTTTAGAACCGAAAAGTGAAGACTTTAAGGACAAAAACCAAGCGGTGAGCCCATTGGTGGAGACCCAACTGTGCTTCGGATTCTTAGCTATGGGCGCATGCATTACTTGATGGGATGGTAAATTTATGGCAAAGAGCAGTCATGGTTAAAATTTGAATTTCAAATTTACATGAAAGTAGTGGTGTAAACGCTTCGGTAAAAAAAAATATGTAGATTTTCTATTCGGTTAATTTTGATTATTACTTTTCTTATTTAATTTTAAATTTTAAAAATTTTATATTTTATTTTAACAAAATATTTTTATGACTTTTAAACGTTATTTAATAAAATTTTAAAATATTTTTACAAATATTTTTTAAAAAATAACTAATAATTATATATAATATTTTTAAGTTAATTCACTATTTTAAGTATAAAATATTTAAAATTAATTATAAATTAAATAAAACTTCAAATTGGATTCGGTTTGACTTGATTCGATCCAATAAATTATAATTTTTAAACTTGTGAACCATAAATCGCTCAAACACCTTGATTCAGATTAATTTTCGATTTCTCTACTTAGCATCATCAGCCCTACAGGGAAGAATGGCAAGGATTGTAATGCATAATTTGGATTTGGACATTTATCCGAGTTATTGTTTATAGATTCAGATTTATAGAGATATGATTCATGGTTTTAGGATCTTTGGATGAGTAAAAATAGATGGATGGATTTAAGTGTAAAAATGAGAATATTTTTACTAGAAGAAAGTGGATTATCTTTAGCCGTTAAACTCAATTAATTCAATGATTCAAAAATTATAATATTAAATATTTTTTCACCGTGTAAATCAATCCTAACTTATATTGAGTATTGCACCCTTTTTAAACAGTTTGATGAGTGCTAATAGACAATTGAGATTAAATAATTTTTAGCTCAAATGGTTAAAGTTCTCAGTTAACAACCCTTCTCCTATGTTGTGAGTTCAAGACCTAATAAGAGCAAAATTTTCCTTTTCCTTTCTCTAAATAAAAATTGTTCAAAAAATATAATCAAATTATATTTGAATTTTTTAATATAATTATATTTGAATTTGAATATTATTTCTTGAAATTTTAATGAATACACGTATTTAGATTTTAAAACATATCTACGTTTAATTTTTATGAAAATTGCAATCCCTAAGAAATAGGGAAGGTGCACGATGTGGGATGAGTGGCTTGTGGGATGAAGATGGACGTGGGCTAATGGGTTTCTTCAAGTTTGTGGGAGTATGGCGGGGTTGTGCAGAGTGCTTGAGGGGTTGCATGTTACTTGCAGCTTCATAGCACGATGTGTTGTGGTAGAATCGGATAATCGGAAAGTTTTAAGGTAGATTCAACAAAAGCTCAAAGATGACATTCTTTTCACGATTTTTTCATATATATTTTTAAATAATTTTTACCAAGAGAAGGAATAAAAGAAAATTTACTCTTAATGAATTTTAAGTTCACAATTTAAGAAAGAGGGAAATGTGTCAACTGAAAACTTTAATCACTTTGTTCTAAATGTTGTTGACAATTTTTCGATATATTTGTTTAAAAAATCAACTGACAAATCATATGATAAAAATAACTTGTAGTGTCGAGTTGGAGTGCCGTATTTGTTATAATCTATCAAGTGAGACTTTTTTTTTATTATTTTACGTAATGATTGTACCATCTAAAGGTGTGTTTGGTTCACGAAATGTAAGATTGCCTTTGGGAATAGTGCTTTTGGTTCACGAAATGTAAGATTATCTTTGGGAATAAGATTTCCAAATGTAACATTACCTGACATATTACTGGGGATGTTACATTAACTTGTTTGGTTTATTGGGTAGAAATGTAAGATTATTGTGTTTGGGTGAAGGTATATAAGGTTATCTGGAAGTAAAATTTACTAAATTGTTTATGAGTTATATTTTCTGTTTAACATGTTAAACTTACAATATTAAATTTAAAATATATGCACAACAAATAATATAACTATTTTTGTTACTTACGACATATTAAGTAAATTAAAGTAAATAATAAATAAATCTAATAATTGTATAATATCGATAAGAATTTATATCTTAAGTTTAACCTACTAAAATGTTTTATAAGATGATAAACATCTCATAAATCAAACAATAAAATTTAAAACATCAGCTCTTAACTTATAGATTTTCAAGAAATATGTTATCCCAACATATAACCTATAAACATCATACATATGATATCAATAAAAATGTATTAAATATTAAATGTGTAACACTATTTAAATATTAAATTAATATTGAATAAAAATATTTAATTAATTTATACCACACATATTTAATCATCTAATTAAATTCAATAAAGTATCTATATGAACAAAATTTATTAATTTGGGGGCAACATGTCCAAAGGGGAGGGAATTGACAAATAGCTAGGAGATACAATGGAATCACATTCCCACCGTTTAATAAAAAGCGTTACTGTTGGGAATATAATATTACCCTTTCGAAGGAATGCTTTTCAACCAAACGTGGATATATGATCTCAAAAAATATTATTCTCTTAGTTAATGATTTTTTTTTGAACTAAACACCCCTTAAGTGAGTTTATTAGTTGTTGGTTGTCGACTTTACTCTTTGTTCATAAAAAAAATATTGGGGAAAAAAGAAAAGAAAAAAAAGCCAAACTTGCTACTTAATTTTGAGATATAATCAATCAATAAAAAAATGAAAGTCAAAATTCTCAACATTCCAAAAACATTAAACTATCATAATCGCTGAAGAAGCACAAGATTCAAATTGGACTGTGATAATTTAGAAAATGTCCACTATTTCCATTCCGGGTAAACTAAAGTTTACACAGATCTTTTAGTTTTAAGAGTTAGGGGTTTAGTTTAAGGTTTAGAGTTTAGGGGTTTGGGTTGTAGGATTTAGAATTTAAGGTTAGTGTTTAGAATGTAGGGTTTAAGGTTTAGGGTTTGGAGTTTAAGTTTTTAGGGTATAAGTTTAATTTTGATTTATAGTAGAAATAATCAAGCTTGTATAAATTTTATTTTACACGGTCTGTGTATCAAATTTAAATCCTATAAATAAATAAATAAATAAATATATATATTTTATGAGTGTTCATACGTTTTCTTTAGTTTTATTTTTTGTATTTTAATTTGTTAGAAATCACATTTTATATATTTTTAAGTCATCGTCCTTTATGGCAATTCTTTCTTTTGAGAATATCAGTGATATTTTCAAATTTTGATGTTCTTTTTGTGATTATTTGTCGAGGAGTCAAAATTTTACTACGAACAGATTTATATAAGAGCATTCTGATTGAAGCAGAAGGTTGTTGAATCTTATTTCAAAGAATAAGTTCAGTTAGAAAGTGATGGATTTCGTTTTTTTTTTTGTTTTCACCTCTTTGGAGTTTTAATATATATATATATATATTATATATGTATATATTATTTTCATGATTACTCGTGATCTAAGAAGTATTGAATTTATAATATTTTTCGCTCCTAATAGAATCGAATTCCTATACTTTTTTTTCAAAAAATGATTGGGAATGAAATTTGTACAAACAAGAAAAATCACACAATTTTCTTTCGAACTATATGAAATTTTTTATTGAGAGTGCAAACTAAAGATTATGAAGCTGCAATTTCTTCAAAGTGAATGAGCCTGTTATCGGCCAACCTATAACTGTAGCAGATCTCTTGTACTCAAACCAAGTAAATTCTTTGTACGAGCTCTGCTGGTCACCTCTCATCAAAGATGGTAAAGGTGCCATTTTCTCACTCAATGGTGGTCCACCAAAGTAAATCATTGAAACCCTAGCTTTCACACTGTTGGTCAATACCCTGTGCTTTACACTCCTAAACCTTCCATTGGTCATCACCTGCAAAACACCAACAAAAACCAACCAAAGAATGAAACTTTTTTACAGGACCCAAAGTTCCAAATCAGCTGGAAATGACCCAAAAATATTTTTTTTTACCTGTAAGGAGTCACCAAACACTGATGAAAAATGAGTTGTGGTCTGGTGGAACTGAAATCCAGCTTCCATCTGTAAGAGAGATTTGGAGACCAGAGGTGTTGTTGGATCTTAGAACTGAGATAATTTGTGGGTCAGTGTGTTCACCAAATCCAATCACATCACCATTGCCATTGCTGGTTTTATCATTCAAAGGTTGAACTTCTGGGCATGGTGGGTAATGGTTAACCCTGAAAACAGAGTCACTCTCTTCATCCATTAACAGTTTACTCAAAACATTTATGGGTTGAATCTTTAACCCATCAGCCGTTATTTCAAGTATCTCACAAGCCATTTTCTTCGCTGATTTCATGTAATTACTCAAAGCCAATCTGAAGAACAAAAAAAAAAAAACAATAATAAATTTATATAGCCCGGGAAAGGGGGAATAAAACCCCATTTTCTGGAGTGTCTGTTAAAGTGACAAACCTGAAACTTTGGAATCTATGGAGATAGGGGTCTTGATTTGTTGTTAAGAGGAGATATTCAACCCATCCAACATCACCATGTAAGCCAATCCTTTTATTACTATAACCATAAGGCTTGGGTTGTCCTGTTTTTTGTTTCTCAGAAAGTGGTAAACCAAAGAACTCGGTGGCTTCAGATTCCATCAGGGAAATGAATTCCATTGGAACCCCATGGTTGATCACCTTGAAGAATCCCAACTCCTCACAGGCTTTGATTATCTGGTGCTTTGAATCGGGGTTTGAGAGGTCGACCAGAGGGATTTGAATGAACAATGCAACGGTTGGCTAGTTGTTTCTGATGTAAGAGAAGTGTTCAATTGCTGGTTTTGACACCACCACCATTGTTTTTGTCAGTTGTTGATGTTACTTTGCTTCTCTTTTGTTGATGAAATTAAGAAACAAAGAGAAAGACAATGGAAATTGTTGGATTTTTGGTGTTGGGATTATTTTGAATAGATTTGAGGTTGATAGAGGTTTGCAGGGACGAGTACATGAACAAATGGGTTTGCTTGGGTATTTATAGGTACAGAGGGGAAGGAGATAATAAACAAATATTTTATATATTAATTAAAAATTCAAAGTATAATAATAATAATAATAGATAAGGTACATTGTTAATTTGACATTCATTTTTACTTCCTAACATGCACAGGTCGGCCATAAAGGAGCTTTCAACAACAAAAAGAAGGCAGTCTAGTCAACACCATCGAGGCAATGCGATATTTATTTTTAAGGTTTGTAAATACAACTATATAAATATAATTAATACATATCGAATAGTTATAAATTTTTTTAATCATAGTATCTAAGTTATTGGTTGATTATTTCGGATAGAATTTTGTAAGACTTTACTTAAGGTATCTAGCGTCTTACCCCATTTAGATCAACTGGTTGTTGGTAATTATAATTAAATTTAACTATTATAATGCACAATCTGATTAGTAATCAAATTTAACTAAGATTCACACAAGATGAAATTTAACCAAAATAAATCTGAAGAGAACACTCGTGATGAAAATTGATTTGACCTCAATGGTTTTAGGAATGATACGCTTTTTATATATGAGTTGTCATCCATTTACATTATGTAAAACTTAATTACTTTTACACTAATTTTGAGCCATTGGATGAGAGTAAATAGATTACTAAGATTATTTCCTTATATTTTTTCATGTGATAATCTTTTCATTTTCTACTGTTAATCACAGCCATCTATTTACCTTCATATAATGATCCATTTTTTTTTAAATTTTAGTTGGTGTAATACTTAAATTTTATCTGGATATTTAAACATATAAGTATATATTATAATTTCTCTTAATAAATAAATACATAAATAAATAAATAATATAAGCCCAAAAAATAATAACAAGTCCATAAAAATGTCCATCTATATTCCAAATATTCAAAACCCATTCTCATTTTACAAAGTCTGAAAGACCAAGTTACAAGCCCAATTTCTCTCTACATTTGTATACAGCTCATCTCGTCTTAATTTTGGTCCATTCCCGCTCAAAATATGGCTCAGGTGAGACGTGTCGGCTGTTCAAATTATTAAAATTTGAATCCCGGCCATTTTGACTAAATTTTGGCCCAATTTCCCTTTATATTTGTAGACGAGTCTAATTTTACAACTCAAATTTTATTTGATTGTTTAGTCAAATTTATAAAATTTGAATCGATTCAAGTCAAGTCGAGTTGTTTAAGTTACGTTTAAATTTAATTGTAAATATTTATAATGTTATGATACTAATTGGTTGTAATTTAAATGACTTTCTGTAACCATAGACAATAGACACACATATCTTCATATTTTTCATATGTGGTATACATATATAAGGCAAAATTGAAGTACTCACCTCGAACTTAAAAAATATCTATTAATTACTAAAAATTTTGAATTATTTGAATCGTATTTCTATCTCAAACTTTACTTAAATTATTTTGAGTCGAGTCGAGTTGTAACTTACTCATATGAAGACCAACAAGCATTAATATACTATCATCACCTCATTGCAAACGATACCAAAAAAATGTCCTAAAACCCCAAAGATATACAAGTTGCTTTAAACAAGGTGACATGAAAAGGACCCAATTGTTAAAATGTTTAGAATTCGGAAAAAGAGGGGAAAGAAAAAAGAAAAATGAAAATCAGGTAAAGGGCAAAAGGCTATATATAAAAGCCCAAATTTTGTAAGTCCAAGAATATTATGCACATTTATAAGTTCCAAATTGGGCGGAAGGGGTTAATAAGAGAGAATTTTATTTTTTAAAATTAATTTTATATAAATTTATAAATTATTGGTGGTAAGAATGAGATAATGATAGTTTATTTTCTTTTAGTTTAGAAGAAGATCCGTACTAAGTGGAAGTTATGTGTAGAGAGCCAAAGAAAAATTTTGAGAGAGATAATTAATAGTAGAGTACTGGAAAGTTTTGATCCTTTCCCTTTGTCTATCCTCTGCGGATGTATAATTATTTTTATGATAGGTAGTGTAGGCCTAAGGTCAATAGGTATTGATAATTTGACAGTATACGTCTCACTGTTAGGTAGTAGAGATTGACTCGTAGATTAAATGAACTTGATAGTTATTATGTTTATAGTATTGTAGTTCTCTGACAGAATCACATCATGAAAACTCTGAAAACTTTAACACCTCGTGTATAGAAGGATTGTAACGGAAGAGTGATGACAGGGGAGTAATTGCGGAAGCCCCAAAGACGGATGTACAACATAAACATATTATATATATCATATAATTCATTTTTATGTATTTTTAAATTGAGTTAATATCATTAAATTGAATAATATTAAACTCGAACTACTTCATAGTATAGTATAAGGTATAGATAAAATGATATACAAATTGAGATTTAGTGAATTTAAACATCATTATCTACGTATTTCTTATTTATATCTAAACACATTTGAATTTGCTCTAAATAATAAATCTAATAATCTGAAGTCACAAATATTTTTTTATCTATAATATTTGTTTTTTTAATATTTTGGTGTGTATAGACAAATTATTCGAATTTTGATCGCATACTAATAATACCGTTCTCTTTTTTACGTGAACTACTTAAAGAGTTTTTTTGAACACATGGCCTGCTTTATTCAAAACAAAACATCACAAATACATATAGAAACAAAGAGAGAACAGAGGAGGAAGAGAAAACATGAACATACAAACATAACACAAAGAAGCAGCAAAGGACAATACAAAACAGAGAAAAAAAAGAAAAAAAGGGACATCAGCAGAGACAGTAAGAGCACACAACAACAAGAGGAAGCAACAACCACTCCGAGGCGAAAAGAGCAAGGAAATCCGAAGAAAGGGACCGAGAAAGAGACAAGCCAGCATCCACTCTTCAAAATTGCATGGACATTTCTGTTTTCGCAGAAGCATCGGAGCATTCATGGTGATGCAGTGAGAGACAATCAGCGGCAACGTAAACGGATATGGAGCATCACGAAGCCTGGAGACACGACGAAGGGCAAGGGGCAGGAGCGCAAACCGCCTGAAAAACGAGGATGAAACAAGGAAAGATATATTCTCGATTGTGAACCAAAGAATCCCTCTCACTCAAGAGGGTCCGGACGGGACCAACAGTGCTGGGGAGGAGCCTCCACAAATGAGCCGACCAATGGGTGAAACGAAACTCCCAAAAAACGGAGAGAAAACAAGGGAAACGAGACAAGAAAACAAGGGAAAGAAAAAACGTAAATGAGTTGTGGGGACTGGCGACCGCTTAGGGCAAGCAACAGCGTCACCTAAGGAACAAACCCTAGGTTTTGTTTTAGAGAGCGGCGAGAGTAAAAAGTTTTAGAGAGAGATGAATGGGCACCTAAATCACATACAAGTTTTGAATGCAAGGAATCAAAAGCTGACCCCCAAAACCAAATCCAACAAAACAAAAGAAATCCATATCATATAATCTTGTTGTGATTGGGTACTTATGTTCGGTGTCAAACTTCACTACAAACCATACAAAAAATTCCAAAGTAGATCGATAGCCCTCGCCTACAAGGTGCGAGTCACCGGGTGGTTCACGTGATGGACCCCCAATAATATAGCCTACCACACCATGGCTCGATGCCACACCACAAACATACATAATAACAATCATCTGTTCCTAAAGGATCCTTTCAAGTCATTTATTTCTTGTGTCTGATCCATGTTGGCCGGCTTTCAAGCTCGACGGTCCGATGAGGTGTTGAACGGACATGTGGTGAATGAAGAACATGTTTGGCCCTAGAAAGGGGGAGGGAGTTTGGTTTTGAGACAATGTTACAATCCCTCTATCTAGTTTATATCTTGACGTTGTCTTGATTTTGGGCACAACGAAGGCCCCAATGACATTTATTTTGTCCCCTTTGACGTACCAACCTTTATGATTTGAAACATTGGTTCTTTATTCACAGTTTATCAATTCATAGAGGCTTATCTTCTCACTATGTTGATTTACACTACAGTTATTTGATTGAGCCAAGTTTTGTCAAGTCTCAAATCCCCTTATTATAACTACGTTCTTTGAACTCGAGTGTCTGATACACAAAAAGAATGTAATAAAACATAGGTGCATTTAATTTTATGATACAAAGTTCAATATTTATCGAATACAGATACTTCACGAAACAAAAAAAAAAAAAGAATTCGGATGTTAGGTCTATCTTGTTGGTTGGTTTTGAAGTTTGAAACTGGTATGTCTCATGCAACATTTGAAGGGCCCTCAAGTTCTGAGTAAAATGCAGAGCTGTTTCATGGAAAAAAGATGTAGCAGAGATTTTGGTTCTCCTGGTTGGTGGTTGTACCCTTGGTTGATATTCATCGCAATTAATTGAGATAATATCTGTTACGTTCAAAATTCAGAATATTTCGAGTTTTAGTTCCGAAGCCGGACGAAACAACCTAGTTAAAATAACATCACATTCACATTTCTGAGATCAAAATGTGCTTTCGTCTTAAAGCCTTAATTAGCAGTATAAATCATGTTTAGTGTGTGTTGATTATATGAGGACACATAAGGACCCATTATATAGAAAAGTTTGAGAAATTTGTGAGCCCTCCACGTGATTTTTCGTGGGATTATCTTATCTGAAAATGATTGTCGCCCTACCACTGTCCAATTTTCTCCCTTCATAGAATTAATGTAAGGGTGCTTATATTTTCCATGATTAAATTAAATGAGAGAAAATCACAATCTAATGAAGTGAATAATGCTATAAAACACATGAAAATATGACTTTAAATTAAAATATACTTTAATTTTGATAATTTGAATAACCTAAAAATCCTACTTTTTCCTCTCAATAGCCACCGCCGCGTGCACTTTTTCTTCTTTTTTGAGTTAGCCGGCAATCGGCAATCATTTTAATGTTGATTGTCGATAGCCGGTGTTTATTATTTTCTTATTTTTTTGTTTTTATTTTTTAATAAGAATCTCTGCCTTTGTGGCACGTGTTTCCTCTGTCCTTGTGACATATATATTTTTTTGTGGCTTGTTTCATCTGTCTTTGTGGCATGCTTCAACATACCCTAGCGGTTGATTGTTGCTTGCACAAAGATTTTAATTGGCGTTAGTTTCTGATTATGATTTTGTCGGTGGTCATGGAAAGTTAGATCCCCACTCGGTTGATGTTGATGGTTGTGTACCGATGTAATCAGTCATGGGTAGCGGAACATTCTGCCTGATAGTTTGGATCGCTCACCACTCCTTCACCCGTTATGCGTCGCGATTGGATATAGACCGAGTTTTATGGCATGCTTATCTCCATAGAACTTGTTCACTTTACTTTAGGGTTGTTAGAAATTTTGAGTAGATTTAATCTTATTATTTTTCCTTCCTAGATGTGTAGTACTTGTGATATTTTCTATGAATTTAATAAAATTTAGTGGCGAATACAAAAAATAATGCTATAAAACACTGAGAAGAAAGGCAATGATTCTTTATAATGACATACGAATTAATAGTGAGGGTTAAATGCACATATTATAATTAATTATACTTAAAAGTTTCATATACGGAAGGATCATACACCATACACATGCCGAATATAATTACTAAATACAAATACAAATACGATACATATATGTAACATATTGTATTAATCATATGACTTAACAGTTAAATAAGTGTTCAAATTATGTTATTTTTCTCCAAGTAGGTGTCTAAACTATTTTTGGCCATAATAAGTGCATAACATTTCATTCTATTACTCAAATAAGGTTTTTCCGTAACAACAGTTAAAAAATTTTCATTATTTAATCCGAACAAGACATGTGACCTATTTCTGTTATTTTTTAATTTTTATTTAAAAAAACAGAAATCTTTAATTTTATAAAAGACCTAAAAATTTTAATTTCTCTAAAAAAACTTCAAACCTTAACCCTAAATACCTAAATTCCTCCCCTTTGACCACCGATTCAACCACCACCGACCACCCTTGACTTCTTCGGACTCCTCACGAGTGAAAACTACACAATCTCGTCGTCAAAAATCGACGAATCAACCGTTGAAGAACATCCAACAATGAAGAAGAAATAGCTGATTGGGTTCTGACCGACGGGTAGAGGGCGGGGGATGTCAAATGGTGAGGTACGTGACTCTTGAGCGGTGAACGGTGAACCACTAACGTGTGGAGAATGTTAGGCTTGAGGGAGATGTGATTTGAGAGTTTGATTGAAAGAAATTAAAACTTTAGAATTTTTAAAGAAAATAAAAAAATACAGGTCATGTGTGATTTTCTGGTTGGATGGTGAAGATTTTTAACGGTCATTGACAAAAAAACTTTATTTGAGTAACGACATAAAATACTACGCATTTATTTGGGTCAAAAATACTCAGGACACTAGGAAAAAATATAATTTAGGGATTTATTTGACTATTGAGTCTAATCATTTTGAAACAATGGTTGGATGGAGAGCTAGTATTTTTGAGCACTTATGCTGGCATTATCATGCACAGACAGTAGGAGACAATGATGTTGACTCTATAAAGACAACATTACTCGTGTATAAATCACCACAAAAACTTGATGTCGTTGTCGATTGCACCACTTGCCTGCGAATATAGACAGCAAGCACTGCAACCTTTGCTTTTATATAAGAGAGACAAACAAAAGAGATTTGAAAACAAAACATTACTAAAGTTTTCTTTTAAGACAACATGGCTAGGGTTCCTTGCAAGCATGTTCTTATTGTTTTCATCTTCCTTTGCTTCATCTCGACGACTACAATAGGTAAACTAAAACCTTAAACCCTTCGATCCTAGTCAAACCATTTTGGATACGGAGGATTGTATTCGTCTTCAATTAACATTTGTTCTCGTATTTGCAGCTTGGAGCTTGTCGGATGCTAGGGAAACGGAGGAGGGTCATGACGGTCAGGTGGTTACGACGACCGAAAGAGGAGCACCGCCCGATGTTGATGAATTAGTAGCTATGGACTATACGCCGGCAAGAAGGAAGCCTCCAATCCATAACTAAGTTTTTTTGTTTTTGAAAAATAAGTATATATTCACTATTGTTCAAGACATTTAGTTTCTTTCTAAGGTATGGTTTATATAGATATATATATGTATACATATATTGGTATTCGCATATAGTTTGAGAAATAAAGTTATTAAGTGAATGAATGGTTTATAAAATTGAGGCTCAAGATCATATAAAAGTGTATATAAATATGCATTGTCATATTGCCCTAGCTAGGGTTTATGCATTTTTCTTCTGGAAATTAGGATCATTTTCCATAAGTTTCCTAGAACATTTTGGAAGTTTTTTTTTTTGTATAAATGCCTTGACTAGTGATTTTCTTGCATGTTGATCCATTAAAAGTTTCTTGTGCATTTCTATAAATCAAATACCAGATTGTTTTCCCCAAGCACCCGGAAAATATTAGTTCAAACACCAAAATATGTGGATAATTTGAAGCAATGTTTCTGTACATTTTCATGTTTGTATGCACAAAATTGTATGATGAAATGATAATTTGTTTACATATATAATGATTTTTATATAAAAATCCCTCGAAATCAACTTCTTTGAATTGTAGCCATAATAAAAAAGTCCATAATATTTGTAACAGTTCTGGATACTGCTTAATGATAAATTAATTCTGTTTACATTCTGCTGTAGTGTAGACAATGAGATTTAGCATTATTTGATTGATGTGATACGGTGTATGTAGTGTGAGCCCTCTTCTTAAATCATGAAAGTTCACTCATTTTAGAATATATCATTTCCTTTTTCTATTAGCTTAATAACTGCTTATTTACAAGATTCCTTAATCGAACTCTTTTTATATGAGTTCGAATCTTAATATTTATCTTCAAAATATAATATTTTTCCATTTAATAAAAAATAACTGATGACTCTTTTTTTGATAATTCCTAAATCTAATCCTAATACTACCTAGAGGGAAGGAGAATGAGAGACTCTAGGGGAGGGACAGGGAGTGTTCCTAATGGATCTTGAACCTATGACCTAGCAGGGACGGAGTCAAGATTTGGAGTTAGGGGCAAAATATAAATGTTTGAAAGTAAAGGGACAAATTCAGAAAATAAACTAATTTTTAAAAAATTTAAATAGGAGGACCAAAGTAAAAAAATAATTTTTTTGGGGTGGGGGCCTTAATTGCTCCGTCCCTAGACCTACGAGATTATAAGGAAACAATGATGAACAGTTTGGCCAACTGATTAAATATACTTGCTCATAGCTGATAATTTCTAACCCTTTAGAATTCAAACCGTATACATAACTGCCAAGTTAAAGAAACAATGTAGCAGTTGTTTATTTCTTAATTTTTAATAAAGTAATGTAAATAAAATTGTTTGAATCATAGCTTTTCTATCTTTCGTTATTTTCATTTTCATTCTCATTCCATGCACTGTACTGACTGTTGTTTATCTATTTATGTAACTGAGTGGTAAATCATACCTACCACTCACAAATTCCCTACATGGAAATGGAGTATGCCATTGCCTATAACTCTATGCCTATTGATTATTCCAATTGCACATTATTATACAATTATTTATTTATTTTTATTTTTTAACAAATCTTAATATTATCTAGAAGAAAGGGAAAAGATAACTCTAAAAAAAAATTATTTTTAGTAGGTCTAAAATTTATAACCTAAAAGAATATAAGAAAGTAAAGATAAACAAGTTGACTAACTGACTAAATATATTTGTCTATTTATTTTTATTTCTTACTAATTAAGAACAAAAGAAACCCCGTTTCAAAATTTATTTATATGTTATGCCCTTCTCAACAATTAACCTCCACAATTGATCCCATTCCTACACGTGTCCAATAGTGAAATCATTGGGATTCACATCTTACATTTCGGAATTTGGGTCCACTCCCAACGTAAAACCAAAATGTTAAAACTCTTCGCTACCTAATTTAATGACATGTTTTCCTGACTTTATTTTTAATAGATATTTATATCTAAACAATATTGATTTTAAAAGAATTAATTTATTAACTATATTTGTTCGATTAATTAAATTATTTTTTTATATTTTTTTTGGTTATAAATTTGAGATCCACTAAGAATACTACCTTTTTTTTCCCCTAAAGTTTCCTCTTAGATTAAAAATTTCTCAAAAAAAAAACTGATTTATTAATTTATATAAACAACCCTTAATTAGTGTAACTAGACATTAGTTAATCAAAACATAGACATTAGTTAATATTGTTCTTACATAAATTAATTATTTTATTAACGTTGATAGTAAATATTTAATTTAAAATTCAACATATCATAAATATTCATGTTTTGAAATGTATTGGGTTTTTATAATCCTATTTACTTTAAATAAAATCTGATTTTATATTCTTTGTTAAAAAATAAACAAGTACCATGAGAATAAATATTTCAATAAATAAGATCATTTATAATACATTGAAAAATAAGATCAAATATAAATTATTATATTTTAAAATATTATACAGTTTGTTAACATTCTTTTTAAAGACATTAAAATTTGAATTTTTCATAGGTTTATTCTGCCCTAAATTTGATATTATATTATCATAAATTAATACTTATTTTTCTTTGACATAAATTAATATATAGCATTAATGTAGTATTCCAACAATCAATTATATGTAACACTTAACATTCAACGATGTTATCATTTTGATCAATTAATATAATATTATTAATTTAATAATTATTAAAATATAAAGTCAACACAAATATAAATTTGTTTTTTTCTTTTAAAATTTAAATACTAATTTAAAAGTTGTCTAAGTTAAAAGTACAATTTTGTACAATAAATTAATTTAAAATTACTTCACTAGAAAAAAATGAAATAAAAGTAAGAAGAAAAAAAAGAAAAGCAAAGCAAGTACAGTCCAAAACACCCAATTCCACAAATCCAACGGTGGATAACAAAATCACAGTAATTTCGTCACTACTCCCCATAAACAGTACAAGGAGTGGACCCTACCTCGTGTACAGTTGATAGCAAATTGTCACGTGCCACGTGTATAAAGTGATTAAAAGTACAGTGCTTTGGGTCTGAATAGAGCAGACAAAAGAAAATTTTGGCCAAAATCTTAAAATCTGAAAAAAAAGAAAAATAATGTGAATGCAAAGAAAGTAACAGAGAGAAACTGTTGTCTCTAGACTTACCATCTGAGGAATCAAATAATCTTTTTTCAGGGAAAGGAAAAACAAAACCCAAGTTTTGAAGAAGAAAAAAAACTGTTTGTTGGGTGTTTTATTGCTTTGGGTTTAGATTTGTTCTTCTACTTGCATGAAAGAGAGGTAAGAAAGATTCACGCTTTACTCAACTTTGCCCATGGTTTCATTAACTTGTACTTGCTTTACTGCTTGTTTTATCTTTTTGGGGTTTTGAATCTGAGATTGCTCAAATGCTGGGTTTCAATGAATTTGCTGTTTTGAAAAAAAAAGTTTTTTTTTGGCAGAAGAATGATCTGTTAAGCTGTACTTATTCTGCTAGCTTTGTTCTAGAAAATGCTGGATTTGCTTTGTGTTGTTTTTGCCATTTTGGGTATAAGTTTAGATAAGGACCTGAAAATGGAGGCAGTTGTTAGAAATTGATTAATTTTGGTTATGCTAATTGGTCCTTTTCAAATGGGAAAGATTTGACTGACATTCGCTTGGATTTGTTCTTTTAAATGATATTTAGTCTTGTGTGCTTGATTAAAGTATCTATAGCTAAAAAGCTGGTGCTTTGGGGGAGTACAAGTTGATTTTTGTTTTTCAATGACTTAGCTTGTTGTGCCTGAAACTATAGTTCTAATATTCTGTGCATTGTCGAAGTGAGATGATTTATTTATCTGATTTTGTGAGCGGAAAACGGTTTCAGAGGCCATTCCTAGTTCTTACAAGTTAGTAGAAAGAAGGTTGTCCCTTCTTCCATATTGCTCCATTTCCTTCCATTTTGTTGCTTTCTATGGAAGCAAAGTGTGGAGATCTTATCAGCTCATGTCATTTATCTAGCAGAACTGCTTGTCACAATGAATCCTCTGTAAAAATCTGATACGATTGAGCCTTTTCCGAACTCAACCTTATTTAAAGTGTTTAGATTCTTCAATGTATTAACAAGTTGCCTTACAATCGAAACAATAGATATATAAGTTTACAAATCATTAGAGAAATGAAATTAGAAAGAAGGACGATGGGAATGACTTATCTTCATATGGTTGTAGACTCAAACCAGTGAAGCATGACTTATCTTCATGTTTGTTGATAGCTAAAACTAGAAATCTTGTCACATTTTTTGCCATTTTTGTCTCAATGACGTGTATATATATATAAACACTTTAAGTTTTATTGTCTTTGATTTGGTAGGTATAGGTATAAAGTGAGCGACTGGAAATTATATTCCATGTTTCCCATTTCCTTGTTATTGTGGGATGGGTACTTGGACTGAAAATTGTTTTGCTTATATGGTATCTAAGTTTATCCATGAACTTGATTTAAAATTTTCACTGCAACCCATATGAATGGCAGCATCTCCTTCATGTTGAAATAACTTGTGAAGGTTTGGCTGCACTATTTCTTGTATCGTATGTAAAGTCAGGAAACAAGTAATCCAGTTGTGTTCTGATGCAACCCGTTGATGCAAATATACAAAGTAGAATGCCAATCGACCCTCTTTATGCTTGTGTGCATGTATGATAGTGCAGTTCTTTATTATCAATCTTATGTGTGACCTAACGTGTGAAGAAATATTTACAGGGTTAAGTGGCAGAGCATTATGTTCACGTTGTCATTTGATTTTGGCGTGGAAGTTGATTTCAATGGGCTTATGTAGCTTTTGAAGAATATCTTCTGGATGGTAAATTTGGGCTCAAATTGGTCATGCGAATTCTTGTTGGAACATGCTTGAGCCAAGAGAAGCTGATATACCCGCATTGTTCCTGGTCTTGGTGGTGCTTCCTCTGGTTGCTTATTTCTTGCTTGGGAAATGGAGTGAAGTTTCAAAGAAACGAGAGAAGATAAGTCTACTTGCTCATCTTGCCGCTGAAGAAGCTCTTAGAGCAGAAACAATGGCTGCTGCCAATGTTATTCCAGTTGTTCCTATTACGAAGAAGGGATTGCATGTGTGTGCTAGGTGTTTTGGTCCAGCAACAACTCGCTGTTCGAGATGCAAGGCTGTCAGATATTGGTATATTCCATCCCTTATTAGCCGCAATGCATCTTTTGTTGCTCTACTTCATTGTCGTTGAATGGTTTACTTTTTCAGGGAAGTAAAGTCAATTATGGAATTAAATGCTGGATAGTAGCATTCTCTTGTTTATTATCACTCTACAAACATAGATATGCCTCCATCGTGGTTGCCTTTCTTAAATGAATTTTGGATTCATTTATATCCTGAAGTATAATCTATTCATTCTTGGGAACGCTTTTGTAAATCTTTGGTTGAAAATTATCCTGAATTTTATTTTATTTTTGAGGTCTCCCATTCATTCTAACTTTCATATATTTATTACTTTAAAAACTGTTGAGTTTATGCAGTTCTGGGAGGTGCCAGATTATTCATTGGAGGCAAGTTCATAAGGAAGAATGCCTGCAGTTGGAGAGTGAAAGCTCAAGCACGAGCTCATTTCCTAGTGTTGCCTCATTTGAAGAATCTGCGCTACTCAGTGACAACATGAATTCACAGTTCTTAGAGTACATTAATAAGCAGGCTGTCAAGGAAAATGCGCCTTTAGATAATATAAATCATTGTCTTATAACCACTGGATTATTTGATAATGGGGATTGTTCTACTATCGATACCTCTCAAGTCTGCGCACCAGAACGCGCAGACAAAAGAATTTCTCGTAAATCCTGTGGAGAAATGCTAAGAAGAGAGGATGTAGCTGTATTTGATTCTTGTGAGGAGACCTTGAGAACTAGAGCGAGTAGTTCGACACCTAATAATATTTCTTCGAAAGAGGCTCATAGAAGGCAGAAGGTTCTTATCTTAAGATTTTTTATGTAGAATGTGTTAACTTTTATTTAATATCATTGTTTCTGATAATTGCTTCAAACTATTGCTGCAGTCGAGAACTAGTGGCTTTGTTGTATCCGAAGATGGAATCTTAAAGCAGCAAAATGCCAATGGCTCTAACATGTATATCCGTGGACAAAATTCAAGTATTGCCATTCATGAGAGTCATAAACATCAAAGCCAACGTGGAAATATGTCTGAACCGAAAAGCAACTGTGGGACAAGTGCACATGAAGCTGAAAATTCCTTTGTCTGGAGTTCTGAGAATATAGTGAATGGGGAAAATAATGTCGGTAAATCAGTAGAATTAGAATGTTCCGGCATGGCAGCAGCAAAAGAACGCATGAAATGTAGAAGCTCATCGCAGTCTGTAGGACCCAAAATCTCGAAGTCACCTAAATCAACAGTGAAATTGTCTGGGGAACGATGGCACCCTGAAATGGAGAGAAAAGGACAGATCCCTGATGAACTAAGTATGTTTTTGGTATTTCTTCGTGATATTTTAGCCACACTATTTGTAGTTTTTTCTACAATTTTCATGCAGAAGTTTATGGAATGACAGGTAGCATACCGGGACCAGAAAGCAATGGAGCAGCTAGCATTGGAGCTATGGAGATGATGGGCTTACGGAAGTCATCAAAGCTTGCCGGGCAGGATTTTCCTGCACTCTATGGTGATAGACATAAGAAAATACGGGTCAGTTCCTACACATTTATCCAGGATTTTTATCTGTTCTCTTCTGTTTTTGAGTTAAATTGTTTCATCGGGCTCTTGAATTGTTAATGAAATTTTCAAACTATGTTCTATCATTTGTCTCAGATGTTGTTTCCTTATGAAGAATTTGTAAATTTCTTCCAGTGTGAAGTCTTCGACTTATCACCAAGGGGCCTTCTAAATTGTGGAAACAGGTGTGTCACTTGTGTTACTTTTATGGTCCTACCTTCCACTATATTTGGAATTTGGTCTTCCTGCTAGGAAATTTCTGTAGTAGTGTATGTTCCTACATCGGACCAAGTGGTAATCAAAGAGCAGTATGTTAAACATCATATTAGAATTTAAACTTTATGATTCAATATTTCTATATGTGATCTGGGGATGCCTTTTTGGATTTTCCAGAGAATGACTTGTTTGTATGCATATAAAAGAAAGTCGTAGGAGCTCATGTTTTATACGCTCATTGTAGTTTTCATTTTGCAGTTGCTACGCCAATGCTGTTCTGCAATGTTTAACCTGCACGAAGCCTCTCAGCATCTATTTGTTACATGGATCTCATTCAAGAACCTGTACTTTTATGTGTTTTACTTGTTTTTTTCTTTGTATACTAATATTGACACCTTTCGATCACATGCATAGCTCACTTCGTATTACATTATAGGTTATGGGAAAGACTGGTGTCTTATGTGTGAGCTTGAACAACATGTTATGTTGTTAAGAGATGCTGGAGGCCCCTTGTCACCTAGTAGGATCCTTTCACACATCCGAAGTATTAATGGCCAGATGGGTGATGGAAATCAGGAAGATGCACACGAGTTCTTGAGGTCTACAGAATTCATGAGCCAATATCCCCCGGCTCCCTTCCTTTTCCCTCATTTATGTGTCTAGATTTGTTAGTTTCGATTAGGAATTTGATGCTTTTACTTGATGTAAGAAGGGAATTTTCATCACATTGCCTCTCTGAAAGTTAAATTCTTGTCTGTTTCAGACTCTTGGTTGCTTCAATGCAATCTATATGCTTGGAGAGATTAGGTGGGGAGCAAAAGGTTGACCCCAGGTTGCAAGAGACGACATTTATACAACATACCTTTGGAGGGCGCCTTAGGTCAAAGGTTTTTATAACTATTTTACTATGTTTTACTTTTATATCACGTCATATTTAATTGGTGCTCCATTTTACCATTCCTCTGTACATTTATTTGTTGCCTATATTGAATATCTACGTAACCAGGTGAAGTGTCTAAGATGTTCTCACGAGTCAGAAAGATATGAAAACATTATGGATCTTACTTTGGAGATATATGGTTGGGTTGAGTCACTGGAAGATGCATTAACTCAGTTTACAACACCTGAAGATTTGGATGGAGAAAACATGTACAGATGTGGAAGGCATGAAACATTGTTTCAGTGTGTTATCATATTATCATTTTATTAGAATTATTAACTGATTTGATTAAACTTGTTTAATTTATTGGCTCTGCAATTATTTCTGTTAAAAGGTGTGCTAGTTATGCTAGAGCTAGGAAGCAGTTGTGCATACACGACGCTCCTAACGTCCTGACAATTGTCTTAAAGAGGTTTCAGGTATTACTCTGCTCTACATTATATCATCTTCTGTTAATGTCATGTCATAAGTTCAACAGTGTATCTCATAGCAACTTATATAATCACTCAACAAAACAGCAGACTAATTGGCCTCAACTATGATGGTTGGCATCATATTTATGTCCTGTTGTAAAGGCGTCTCTTGTTGTTTATGTATGAGAGAATTTAGCCATGATTGGTTTCCATATCGAGTGGTTCATCTTTTCTTTCCTTTATGTGCATCTGTTGTTTGAGTATATTGTTTTTTTGGTTTGTTAACTATTTCACGCGATTATTTCTTGATGTTTCTGTTACTTCATCAGGAGGGAAAATATGGGAAAATAAACAAGTGTATCACTTTTCCTGATATGCTGGATATGGTTCCTTTCATGACTGGAAAGGGTGACATCCCTCCGCTTTACATGCTTTATGGTGTTGTGGTGCATTTGGATACACTCAATGCGTCCTTTTCTGGACATTATGTGTCATACATAAAAGATTTGCGAGGCAGTTGGTTCAGGATAGATGATACAGAGGTAAAGATAGCATCCCTTGGTTCACTGGATGGTTATTGGTTATATGCATGAACGTAATAATTTTATATGTCAAAAGCTCGCTGGTTGAATCTCTTTGGTAAACAGCTGCTCCTTGAAAAAATTTCTGCAATGGAATTGAAACATGGTTTTGGTGTACCCCTTTTCAGGTACATTCGGTCTCAATGAACCAAGTGATGTCCGAGGATGCATACATCTTATTTTACATGAGGTAGACATCTATTATTTTCTAGCATACTTTAGAAATACTGCATTCCTGTCCCTATTTTCTTCCTTCCCTTTGTTCCTTTAATCCTTTTATTGGTTTTCTATCGCGTGTAATCAGTTGGATTTTGTTGAAATACTAAGATTGGTTATGTGATATTGTGTTTATGGTGTTTCATCTTTACATTTATCATACATCTTGCCGTAGCATTAAATGCCGAAAGTCTAATCTGTTTTCACGTATACAATAGTTTTTGATGTTTCTTTGTTGTATGAATGTTACTTTTGGTTTCTGTGTCAATGTTCTCTTCTAGCTCTGAAAGTATGTGAATATTTCAAGGTCATACCCTCGGCCTCAAAGAGCAATCACTGAAAAGATTAATCAAGTTCCTTCACGGTACATCACTTCGAAAATGGAGAAGCCTTCACGACCTGCACAAAGCAAATCCAGCAGCCACTCTGTTGGCCCCAATCTTTACCCAGATTCCAGGCCTGAAATTGCCACAGGCTGTATCAACCGCAACTCTAATGGCATTCTCCGGCAGAATGCAAATAGTAACATTCATCGAGTGGTAGAGATGTATGCTGAACCAACCAATTTGGAGTTCTCTGATGCTACTTCATCAAGTGATTGGTCCCTTTTCACAAGCTCAGACGAGGCTTCTTTTACGACAGAGAGTACTCGAGACTCTTTCAGTACCGTCGATTATGCCGATGCAAGCAATGGAGATCCATTCTCAATCTTCAATAACTTTTACACTCCAGAATCATCCTCTTGCAACACGGTTTCGTGCAGCATGTTTTCAACTAGTAGACCCCATACGAGGTACGTCTCAGAGGAGAGGAGTTATGTTCTGGATTCCTACTCGTCGGCCCAACTTGTGAACCGAGATCACGAGAACTTCAAACAGGTCTGTGATTCTTTGACAGATTTTTCTATAGATACTGACCATGGTATGTTTGTAAAATATGGGAGTAACCCGAAAAATACATTTGATAGAACTTATGATAATTGTGAATGGTAGTTCATGAATATCCAACTGATTAAATAGTGACTTAGCCAAGTTAAAGGTGTTGCCTCAGTTTTTGTTTTCAATAGGTTTGGTGATTGAGGCATGTGGATCATATGAAAGAACCCAAATGAAAAGATTATTTCATATTTTTCTGAAAATGTTTGTTTTTGAAGATTGTATAGTGCATGCATTTGTCTTGGGGTTTTTTAGGCAATGTTCAGTTTTGGGAACATTTTAATCCTAGCCTGCGGGCACTCAAGGGACACAGTCCATACATGTACATGTATATATATACATACATATGCATAGTACATACACATGAATACATTGATTTTATTAAACTTCAGCTAGGATTCAAAAGTAAAATCCAGGAAAAAGATTGATCTATCAAAAACCATTTAATTTTCCATGCTACATGTTAAATACAGACCCTCATTTTCTCATACAAAGTTCAGGGATTTAGAACATACATGGTATTTTCAAATACTGTCCTGTAACTTGTAGTTCTAGGAAGCTAGCCGAGTTATTTTAAACTTAAACAGGCAAAAACTCATCTTCCAAATCAAACAACATCCAAGTCTCATTCACCCTGCCACTAAATTCGAAAGGGGAGTTATACTGAGCAACCGTATAAACCGATCTGGCTTCATCTTTCCGAGTCTTCTCAATTGCACCAGACCAAACAGTGCCTTCAAGACTGGCTTGCAAAGCAGCAGCTTCCTCTGCAATGCTATAGTCTGAAACAAATCCACCGAATTGCCTTATTGCCACATACGTCGATTTCCATCTTTGGAGATGGAGGCCTTCAGCCGGCGGCGGATTCTCTTGGTTCACCTTTGGGACATAAAAGCTGACGGTAATCGATGACTTGCAGAAGGGTCCATCGCTCGGTAAAACTTAAGTGATCACTGGAGCTGTCATTTCTATCTGTTGCTTGTATTTGTTCTTCCCTTGAATGTAGTCAAATAGCCTGTAAGCATAAAGTCGAATAGAAGACAATACAATAGATTATGAAAAGAATGGTTAATTAACTTACTGAAGAAAGCCAGTCCTGGCGGCCTCAACAAGAGAGATATCCTGGATAGAAGTTGACATCCACACACTGGAATTGTACCTACGAATCTCATAGCCATTGCCTTGTTGAATCACATCAAAACTCGGGCACTCGATCCGATTACAGGATGGTGGAAATATCCCAACGTTGTTCTTGCTGGTTTCTGGCAGAAAACCAATGTTTGAGAGCAGACTCAAGAGCAGTGATAGCTTGAATGGGATGAAAGCAGCCATTGATGGAGGTTTTTTTTTTCAAGTGAAAGTGAGTTAAAAGGTTACGAGTTTTGAGGTGGGGAACGGGTTCTTTTATTGTTGTTTAGAATTGTTGTGAAGAATCAGGGTCTCAGGGCCACACATTTGCAAGGACTAGTTTGGTGATAAAGTGGATGGTTTGTGAAGTCAGCTGCTGCCACATATGGCAATTTTAATTATGATTTTTTAATTCATAAATTAATACCATTAAAAGGTACTTTTTAAACTTAATAAGTGTCTCAGTAAAAAATAGATGATGTTCATTGTAGGAGATATGAGTTTAAATCACTTTGTTTATAAGATATTTAATAATAATTTTTAAATAAATTTAATATTATTTTTTATATATCTATATTTAATTTATCTCAAGATTTTATTATCCTATATTCACATCTTTTATAATTTAATTTAGGCATAAAATCAAAAAATCTCCAACATTTGATTAAATAGTCACTTTGGTCTCTATATATTTTTTGGAACAATTCAACCATCAACGTTTCATTTTGGGTCAAAATGACAGTGCACGTTGACATGACAATATCATATAAACAAATGTGTTGAAAAAACGTTACATTAACCAAAAATAATTTTATAAAATTATATAAAATATAAAATAATTTTTTTGCTGACTTATCATTCTGTCAAGTCATTTTAAACTGTTTATCGTCAGTTTTCTAACAATTTTCACCTGTAGATGGGTCATTTTGACCCAAAATAAAATGTTGAGAGTTGAATTGCTCCAAAAAATGCAGGTACCAAAGTGACTATTTAATCAAACGTTGGAGATATTTTTTGACTTTATACCTTTAATTTAAATAGAATTATTTAAGTTCGGTGAAGAATGTTGCATTGTTTAAGTTTAGTTAATATATTTAGAGTGAATAATACACTGTCAATATATATTTTTATACAAGTATGTCTATTTTTAAACTAAAATTTAATCTAAAATTTTAATTATAAAATATTAAAATTCTAACTATAAATTCTAAACCATAAATTATAACTTTAAATCTTAAATTCTAAACACTATGATCTGAATTCATAACTCATAACCCTAAACTAAAACTCTAAACCATGAATAACCATGCTTGTGATTTTTCTTTCACTGTTGGTATACACGATAATAACCCATATTTAAGGGTAAATTACACGGTCATACCTATTAGTATTTTTAAAGGTAAATTACATAAATGGTCACCAAACTTTAAAGATTGTGTTATAGTCATCAAACTTTTAGTTCGTTTTCAGTATCGTACCTATCGTTAATGTTGATGTTAGGTTTTATTTTTCATGAATAAAATAATGGGTAAACAACACTATTCATCACCCAATTTTCTTCTAACTCATATTTTGGTCACTTTAGTTTAAAAATTTTCAATTTAATAACTCAACTTACGAATTATTTCTATTCTGGTCACTCTCGAATGAGAAGGTCATACAAATTGAAAAAAATTGATTAATCCTTAAAAATATTTTGGTTAATTAGTAAATTCAAATTATTCAATTGTCGATCTTATATTGTACCAATTAAATCAGATAATTAGTTGACCAATTAACCGAAATATTTGATTCAAGTAATGAATTTTTTACTCTTCTTATTAAAATATCAAATATGATAATATAATAAATTTAATAATTGTTCGTTTGTGATAAGTGTGAAAACAACTAGAAAGTAAAAAAAATGAGAGTTCACACATAGTATTCCTACCCAGAGTCAAAGTGTCTTTAAAAAAATAAGGAGGGCATCAAAATCATAGACTATAAGATATTTCAATCCATAAAATTTACAAATATTGTATATAACTGATCAAATCGATTAATCAATTTTACTTAATACTGTCAACCGCAACCGAATCGAAATAATTCGTTTAAGAAAATCTGTATTGTAATCGAGTTTGATTAATCCTTAAAAAATATTTTGAATAGTTGGTAAATTCGAATTATTCAATTTTCGATCTTATATTGTACCAATTAATTCGGATAATCGATTGACTATTTAATCGAAATATTTGATTCGGATGATTATTGTTTTTACTTTGCTCATTAAAATATCAAATATGATAAATTTAATAATTGTTTGATTTTAATAAAAATGTAAAAACAACTAGAAAGTCAAAAAAATTGAGAGTTCACACCTAGTAATCCTACCTAAAGCCAAAACGTCTCTAAAAAATCATAAGGGTATCAAAATCACTAGACTATAAGATATTTTAATGCATAAAATTCACAGATATTGTATATAACTTATCAGATCGGTTAGTCAATTTTGCTTAAAACTATGAACCGTAACCGAATTGAAATAATTTATTTAAAAAAATCTGCACCGAAATAAAAAAATTTGAATTTGTATAACCATGTCATTTGAGAGTGACCAAAATAAGAACAATTCGAAAGTTAAGTTATTAAATTGAAAATTTTTAAACTCTAGTGATCAAAATAGTAGTGAGATGAAAGTTGAGTGAAGTTTACCCATTATTTTATCCAGGAAAAATGAAACCTAACATCATATTCTAATGGTAGGGACCATACTGAAAACAAACTAAAAGTTTGGTGACTATAATATAAGTTTTAAAAGTTTGGTGATCAAAATAACAATGCCTTAAAAATTGATTAATCAGGCAGCCTCAAAATAACAATGCCTCAAAATAACAAAGTTTGGTGATTAAAATTCCCATCAGAGTTGGCCAATCTTAACTTCTTGGCTGCCTTCAGTGTGGCGCACAACAATTTATCAGGCAGAGTTCCAGACAAAGGCCAATTTGCAACCTTCGGCACCAGCAGTTATGAAGGAAATCCATTCCTCTCCGTTCTACCACCAGAGAAAAACCACACCAAAGTTATAGAGACGCCATTGCCATCAGATGGAACTAAAGGAAAATGGTATGAAATGGATCGTAATTCTTTCTTTGCAAGTTTTGTCACCTCGTATTGTGTCGTCTTGTTGACTTTGGGGGCTGTTCTTTACGTCAACCCAAAATGGCGAAGGAGGTGGTTTAATTTCATCGAGAATTCTATTTACAGCTCCTATTACTTTGTTGCTGATGCTCTTCGCAGGTTAGCTACCACTTTCAGTCGTTAGTTGTCTTACTTTTACCTTTTGTAAGTTAACTGTATTCAAACTACTTAGATTTTTTTATGTTTTCGAATGTAACTCCGGTGGCGCTTCACATCCTATCAAATAAGTATATGAATTGGTTTAATGTAAAGACTTAATGATTAAGATTCAGGGCAATCCCCAAGTTGGAAATGGTGCTTAAAATGTCAATTTCATATAAGATATTGTCAGCTCTGTGTTTGGTTGAGTCAGATACAACCAGTGCCTGTAAAGTAGTTTGTTGCTAGACAAAGTACAACCATTGATTTAAACAAATTATTTTCTCTTATTGTCCAATTGATTATCTATTTAATTATTGGTTGAACACGTGCGCACGTAATACCACCTGCACATTCCATTATTAACACTTAGGAACTAACATATGGATCTTAACTAAACAGCAATAATGTGATTTGGTATGTATATAATTAAGTAAAACAAAATCAAACTGATACCAGAGTGGGTTTAGTGACTTAGATCGTAATCTTAATTAATATTAATTTCAAACTAATAGAATAGTTGAATTGATTTTTTTCATATAAAAGATCTTAACCGACATTTCCCCTTGTCCTTCAAAGTAAGAATCAGACCACATGGTGGTTCCATTCATTGTCACTTAACCTAAAAGAGTTGTTCAACTTCAAATTTTTGTGGTGACAACACGTGCACCGAAGTATTGGTTCGATAATAAAACCTATGGGCCAATGTAATATTGCATACAGTTTATATGATTGTCAATTTCCTCTTCAACACCCAACATGACCATGTGACAGAAACTCACTTCTTTCATGTATTATTCAAGGCTCTACGAACTTAGAAATGAATCTTGTCAATGGTGGGTTATGGTGTACAATGTCTGCTACATGTTTTAAGATTTCATGTATCTAGAAAATCTTTCTTTCATGAACAAAATAATGCAACATTGTCTTTAATTGTTTATTTGATGTAGATAGAGACAGGCACAGGATTTTATGTCAAATGTGCGAACTATTAAGGAATTACATTAGAAATTTAGGGGTACGGAATTATAAAATTTTAGACGGTGCGAAATTAGATCATTGATAGAAAATATAAATAAAATACATAAACTATATGAAAGTTTCAAATTTTTAGAGGGTGCGACTGTCCCCTCCAGCACCCTTCGACCCATCCCTGGACGTAGATATCGACTGCCTGGAGAGTTGTTGCTTGACAAAGTGGGGTGACTTTTGTATT
Source organism: Hibiscus mutabilis (assembly GCA_019671005.1). Taxonomy (NCBI): domain Eukaryota; kingdom Viridiplantae; phylum Streptophyta; class Magnoliopsida; order Malvales; family Malvaceae; genus Hibiscus; species Hibiscus mutabilis. Next base: position 60,490 of record JAGYYJ010002891.1, read on the forward strand.
CCTAACCTTATTGGAATCCTTCACTTAAGATATACTTAAATTAATGTGGTGGAAATCAATCAGTCTAACTTTGAGTTGTCACCATTTCTTAAAATAATTTCATCTTCTTTCTTTGTTCCACCTTTGTCTAGCACACAACCATCCATTATTAAACGATTATGATTTTGTCCACATGACCGCACGTTCGGTGGGGTCTCAACAAGTAACAATTACTTGGCCTTTAAAAAGGTTACAGCTTCCATAGATTGAACCATTCCAAGTTTGAAACATTTTCTTAAAGCCTTAGCTTATCTACACCAACAACACTGCAAATCATGGCTCTCACGTTGAAGGAAAAACCAGCATTGATCGATGGAAGCAATGCCGTCGAAGGGATCGAAACCCTCGAAATCGATGCTGCGCTTCTGATGTCGATATTAGAGGAAATGGAATCACAGTGTGAGGAGTACTGCAATGAGGAGCAAGTGAATAGTTTGATGGAATCTCTAGAAGCAGAGATTCGAATGGCTAACCATGGTTCCTGCAGTAGTATTGAAGGAGGCATTGAACACAACGGTAGCTTCGAATGGGCTGAAATGGAAACGGTGCCTTCGTCGCCAAGCGATGACATGAATTGGCTTGTGGAAGATCATGTTGAGGAGATGGAGATGGATGGCTACTTGGTTCAATTTGGGAACGACTTTCCTTTGAGTTGTTAGAAATTCAGTCAGAAAATGGCTTTAGTGCTAATTTATGGCAAGAGACATATGATGCAGCTATATACAATTAGATTACATATATGTAAAATATATGTGTTTTTGTTCTAAATACACTAAAAGTGTAGATTTAAGTTTAATTCGAGTGTAAAGCCTTCTGCCATTGATGGAATCTAATTTCTTATATGCTTCTAATTTTTGATAATACTGATAAAGAGGCTAATATTTCTACCGGCAGTTTTCGCTCTGAACTATCTCCTCCACCACCGATGGGGGCGACACGAAAATTAATTCTCCAATCGGACCGCCACGGCTTAGAAAGATAAATGTTTCCAATTTCTTTGCGTTTATATGCTTCCAATTTTATTAAGTGTTAAAACCCAAAGAAAGTTATAAGATTGTAATTATCTGTTTCTAGCCTCGTAAAAAATGTCGGTGTTAAAACCCAAAGAAAATGTTCAATTTATTGAACAAGATTCCAAACAGATACAAAATGTTCTTACCAATTTCATTAAAAAAATTCTTGTGCATGACTGTCGGACAAAAATCAAAATTCCATTTTCAGTACCTCTCTTTTTATGTTACAACACTAAAAAAATTAAAATTTAACCTTAATTTTTAAATCTTAAACCTTAAAAAATATACCCTGCCCCAAATTTCTTAAACTCTAATCCTAAATCATAAACTTAACCATAAACCTAAGTTTTTAGCGTGGATGTAAATAGAGACACAAAAAGGCAAAACATTTCTATTCCGATTGTATTTTAATTTAATTAGGGTAAAATACATGTTTAGTCATCTAACTTTCAATATGTTTATGTTTGATCACCTAATATTTTTTAATTTTATCACTGAACTTTTAAATTTCCTTCTTTTTGGTCACTCAAACCTTAAAGTGTACAATGTAAATGCTAAAAACGCTGCATTTTGAGTTTTTTCTTTTCGAAATTGATCTAAACTTCTTCTTCTTCCCCATGGTTAGAATCTTTCCCCATTTTCATTCAATCGTTGTCGATTATTGTTTGCATCGCAAACAATATTAAAACATTTCCCTTTCATTCCCTTTTTCTTCTTCTCAATTTGATTTTCTTCGAAATTAAAAAAAATCGAATCAAAGCTAAGCCCTTATCTTGGTCCAATATGTAATCTCCATCACTTGTTCAGTTGTTTTCTCTCCTCATTTATAGCCTTTCCACTATTTGGATTTATAAGAAAATATTTCAACGGTGATGAAATAAATAGGGTTAAAAAATCTAAGTTTGAGAGGAGAATTTTGAGGTTACATAAATTAAAAAAAACAGTAAATAATGTTAAAGACTTCATGGTCAAGTGACATAAAAAAGTAAAAGTTAAAAGTTAAGTGACAATTAAATGATTTTTTTTATCAATATGGGTGTTTTTATATTCATCGTCACTTTTGTTCTCATACATTCATTGTCACTTAACCTAAAAGAGATGGTTGAATAATAAATAATATGGGCCAATGCAACGTTGCTTAATCTGTTTATATGATTTGCCCATTTCCTCCTCAACACCCAACGTGACCATGTGACAGAAACTCACTTCTTTTCATGTATCATTCAAGGGTCTACGAACTTGGCAATGAAACTTATCAATTATGGGTTATGGTCTACGATGTCTGCTGCTTTTTTCTAACATATCATCCTTGCTGTTTCCTGTCTTTTTATGTCTTCGTTCACTCTCCACAGAACTAGATATCTTGAACAAAATAAATGCAAGACTATCAACTCACTTCTTACCTAGTTGATAGTATGAATCGATAAAACATTTACGTCACGTCAACATATATCATTTTCATTTGATTATATTACGTAATCAGACTTTATATCTTTAACAAAAAGTAAAAATTGTTCGATTAACTTCCACCATATTTAATATCAATTTTTATTGATTTGATGTGAAGATTCAAAGACTAAAAATAACCCAAGTGGAGAACCAATCCCAATGTACCCAAGTTGGCAATGGTACTTGATGTTTATTTTATGTAGATATTGTCTTTTCTCTGTTTCATTATGCCAAATGCAACCAATGCCTTCCTGGAAAGTTGTTGCTTCACAAAAATGGGTGACTTTTCTATTCCTAAATTAATTGGAATCCTTCACTAAAGGTGTACTTGAATTAATGTGGTGGGAATTAATTAGTCTAACTTTGATTTGTCACCATTTCTAAAATAATTTTATGTTCTTTCTTTGTTCCGCATTTGCCTAGCACAGCCATTCATTATTAAACAATTATTATTATTATTGGTCCAATTAGTTATCTATTGAATTATTGGATGGCCACATGACCGCACTTTGGATGCGGTTTCAACAAGTAACAATTACTTGGCCTATAAAAGGGTCGTAGCTTCCATTGATTGAACCATTCCAAGTTTGAAACATTTTCTCAAGTCTTAGCTTATCTTTGGTTTTTTTTTTTCATTTTTGTTGTTCTACACCAGAAAAAGAGAAAATATGGCTCTCTTGTTGAAGGAAGAACCAGGGTTGATCGACGGAAGCAATGCGATGGAAGAAATCGAATTCTCCGGAATGGATGCTGCTGTTCTTATGTCGTTGTTAGAGGAATCACATTGTGAGGAGTACTACAACGAGGAGCAAGTACATAGTTTGATGGAATCTCTAGAAGCAGAGATTCGAATGGCAAACCATGGTTCTTGCAGTATCGAAGGTGACGTTGAATGCAATGGTAGCTCCGGATGTGCTGAAATGGAAACGTTGCCATCGTCGCCGAGCGATGACATGAATTGGTGTGTGGAGGATCACTTTGAAGAGATATCGATGGATGAGTTGGTTCAATTTGGAAATGATTTTGCTTTGAATTGTTATGAATTTCCATTAGAAAATGGCTATGCTTCTATGTGGCAAGAGACATATGATACAACTATATACAACTACATTTTTTTTTGCTTGGCAATAAGAATATTATTAAGAAAGCCAAACCTGCATTGTAAGCCTCATTAAAAACTTCCCTAAACCTATTTGGAGGAAAAGAGTACTTACAAGCAGGGCTAGATACGACCATTACGAATACAAACACGCAGCCGAAAACAAAATTACCCCTCAAGTATGATTGACATATGCCAAGTTGAAGCTAACGCACAGTCAGACCCCATACATAGCAATAAACTAGTCCAAAACCAAGTTAGACATACACAAAGTATGATTCCTCAACCTCCCAAGATTCATCATTACCAAATCAGACAAAGAGCAACTCACCACCATGCCTTGAAATGTTCGTTTCTAGACAACCCATCTTTAGCGAGCCATGTTGCCATCCCATTACATTCTCTTAAAAATGGACAAAACTCACCTCTCCAATCCTTTGATTTAATCGGTCCAAATCTGCGAATGTCGGCCACCAACACCGAGATCTCTGTAACGGGTTGGCGATCCAGTTTAATTTTGATTGCAGAAATTTCTACAAAATCAGTCCCGAGGTTGGCAACCAGGCTCGAGAAGATGGCTCTGATGATTTCAGTTTCCGAACGTAGCACACCACCACACCCCGCTACATCTTTGTTTGCAGCACCGTTAACGTTGAATTTTAACTCCCCCGCCAATGGGGACGTCCAACTTGATGTCTTGGAAAAGCTCGCAGCACTACACCTTAATGGATTGTCCCACCATTCATCAATATTGATCATAATATTATTTTTGGACGCTTTCACCCATGTTAAAGCCCTTAACTTTGTGTTAAAAAGGATATCCTTAAGGGTTGAAGACCTTGTCATTACGTGCCAACCAGATGCTCCAAAGGGTTGCTGCCACTGCAATTAGCCATAGACTCCTGTGTAACCCTGTACATGGTACTGAAAAACAAAATTGTATAGATTCAAAATGTCTAACAAATAAATGATCTACGTTTTCAATCTCTATATCGCAGCAACAACACCGAAAATTATCAGATACGCACTGAACCCCTCTTTCTCAAGAAATCCTTTGTAGGAATACGTTCCAATTTTAACATCCACAAAAAACTTTTACTCTTTGGAGGAACTTTCAAAGTCCATATTCTCCCAAAATCAAATCTCGGTTCCTCAACCTCTGCATTAACAAGCAACTGTGACAATCTCTTGACTGAAAACTGCCCAGCTCTTTCATGCATCCAAATTAGTCTATCCGCAATCTTCGCATACAGTTTCATATTTGATTTTTCCATTAGAAAATGAATAGAAGATTTGCAATGTTACAACTAATGTTGCATCATGACATATGAAACTATGTGTGACAGCTTTATTACCATTCAAGTATTGGTAATTTTGACTGATATTAAAACTACAATGATATTTTATTATTTTTGATGCAAAATTTAGTTCTAAACTTATATTATGTACATATGCTTCACATATAACAAAATACTAGTACATATAAAAGGCAAAAGCGACAGAGGAATGGAATGTCTCCAAACTCAAACAACATTGGAATTGGTTATAGTAATAGCATTCTTTGATGTGCATGGCTCATCGCTAGAACTCTCACAACTTTGAACCTCCGATGATGTGTCGAGAGGAAGTTGATAAAATGGCTTGGGAGGCATTTTAAGCAGCTCAATCCCATTTTCAAGCATCCTCAAGACTTTACTCATTGAAGGACGATCAGCAGGCTGTAACTGCATACACCAATAGGCTGTTATTATCATCTTCCTCGCCATTATCTTTTCATCTTCAGAAACATCTCCGAACTCCATGTCCTCACCTTGATCCAATCGGTCATAAATCCAAGATGGAAAATAGATTTGACTGGTGTGCTCAGCAAATGCATTCACGTTCTTTCTCCTTCCCACCATTTCCATCAGTAACATCCCAAAACTATAAACATCGGCTTTGTACGAGATGCCTCCAAGGTTTTTGTAAACCTGTTCGGGAGCAATATATCCTATTGTTCCGCGTGCTGCAGTGAGAGAGACAATGCTATCATCTATTGAATACAATTTAGCAAGACCAAAATCTGAAATTTTTGGATTAAAATTCTGGTCTAGAAGAATGTTGTGTGGCTTGATATCAAAATGCAGAATTTCCATATCACACCCTCGATGTAAGTAATCAATACCTCGAGCCACCCCAAGCACAATATCAAACATTTTCTTCCAACCCAAAATATTCTTATTTTCTTCGGTAAATATGATTTTATCCAAAGATCCATTTGACATGAAATCATATACAAGAGCTTGCTTTGATCGCTCGACACAGAATCCAATAAGTTTTGCCACATTAGCATGATGAATTCTCCCAATCGAAGCAACTTCATTCATGAAATCTTGGCCGTTACTCTTTGACTTGCCTAACAATTTGATTGCCACATAATGTCCGCTACGAAGCTTTCCTTTAAAAGCCGAACCAAAATCCCCTTCTCCTATTTTATGTTTGAAATTTTGAGTCATTTTTAACTTGTTTAAAAGAGTATCTAATTGGTGCTAGATGGTGAGTTTGAAGGAACTCTTCAATCTTATCATCCACGGATAGATGTCGTCTTCTCCATTTGTAGATTACAAGCACAAGCAAACAAGGTATCCCAAATAAAGCCCTCAGTATGATGAGCCCAACTTTCAAGAAAAACGCATTGGAGAGCATTAGTACTTTGTGAAATCAACAAAACAAGGTATTACCTACATGTTAGGTACATAAAACTGAGACCATACCTGTTCCTGGAGGAAAGTAGTATATCAAACTTGTTCTCGTCGTACTCAACCTAAGGGTATAGTAAAAAAAATCATGCAAAATTTTAGTGACATATAATTGACACAAGCTATGGATATAGAACTGAGATCCTTGAAGAAAACTTACACTTCTTGAAATGAAACTTTGTAGGGGCAAAACTCTTTGTAGTTGTACTCCCATGTAAGCAGAACACCCTCAAATAACTTCTTGTAGATACCTAATGTAGACATGCCTGAAATATTATTGACCGAAATCGGAACCTCGGCTTCCACTGTGCAAGATTGACTGAAACCAGATGACGGGATCGATCTATGTAAAAAGTAGATATAGGAAGAGGTATTGGAGGTGGTGGTAGTACAACGAGAGGCTTCAATATAGAGAGGTGATTTTACAGGCTTCGTGCAATTCATAACATACATAGTGCTACCCCCTGGTTCCTCATGAGGATGATAATAATACAAATGAATCGAATAAGATTTTTCACAATAAGAAGAAGGATATAGGTATGCAGAACTGCGAGGGAGGGAGTTGCAATCATCGATGTCCAGGCCTGCGTCAACCACTCGCATCATATGATTTTTGTAAAAGATTTCTTCGACTGAGAATTTCCCCTCTCTCGAAACCAAAGTGGTGCGGTTGTTGTTGTCACACTCAAGCTCAAGGCTATAGTAACCACAGTGGAGAGGTTGGTTTTTTAATCGGAATGGATAACTGATAGCCACAATCCTGATTTCGAAGCCTAGCAAGGCAAGCATCAGGGAGTAGCATTAGAAATAAAGCAAAAGCGGCCATCAGGTGACCCGACGATGGAAGTTTTGCTTGTGATTGTGGCATGCTGAAAACTTGGGTAGGGAAGAAGAAGAACAATGGAGGTTAACAATTAATGGGACACAACTTTTCTTTTACAAGTAGTTTACACTAAATTCCAAGCGAAAATGTCTTGTTCTAAAAATAAAACCAGGGGATTAGATTTATAACTGTTTTTTATTAAGAACTAAGCTGTCTCAGTTCAATATTTTAGTCGAACTTTGTTATTAAGAAACATTTGTAGTCGTTGCTCTCTCTCGCTAGGCAAAACGACGAATTTGAAAAGTCTATGTAAATATCATATTTAAAGGAAGGAACTTCATGCGCCTGCTTCCAAGTTTTTGGGTCGGACTAAATCTGCAGGCCATATCTCCATAAATATCATATTTAAAGGAAGGAACTTCCTGCGTATGCTTCCAAGTTTTTGTGTCGGACTACTTTCCTGCGCTTCCAAGTTGGCCATGGTACTTGATGTTTATTTTTTGTAGATATTACCTTCTCTCTGTTTCATTTTGCCAAATGCAACAAATACCTGCCTGGAAAGTTGTTGCTTCACAAAATGGTTGACTTTTCTATTCCTAACAAAATTGGAATCCTTCACTAAAGATGTACTTGAATTCATGGGGTGGGAATTAATCAGTCCAACTTTGATTTGTCACCATTTATAAATTAATTTCAGGGAAAACTACATATTTGGTACCCCACCTTTACCCGTTTTTCTGTTTTGGTACCTTACCATTAAAAAGTTAATAGCATGCTATCTAGGAGAGAGAAAAGCACATATGTCATGCTGACTAGGAGAGAAAAAATCACACATGGCAAGCTATCATGTGTTATTTTCTCTCTCCTAGTCAACATGCGACGTGTGTTTTTTATGATTTTAGTCGACGTGGCATGCAAACTAGGGGAGAGAAAATGATGTGGCAACTTGCCACGTTTTTGGTCACTTTTCTGTTAACTTTTTGACGACGTCCATTTACTAGCGAACGAAGTAACTTGTTCAAGATCCGAACGGTGCAAAACTTTATCGGCATGAGAGAAGCAACTACTAAGAAACGGGCTCCATCCGATAACGGAGGAGGGATATCGTAGGGATTGGCATGGGTCGATTTTTTGGCCCACCCGAACCCGACCCGAAAATAAATACCCTAAACTCGAACCCGACCTGACCCGAAATCATTCTTTAAAAAAACCCGACACGGCCCAAAAATAAATACACTAAACCCGACCCCTACCGGACCTATAGAAAAAAAATAATTTTAGAGACTAAATTGTAAAAAAATAATTTTAGTGGACTTAATTGTAAAAAGTTATAATTTTAAGAGCTAAATTGTAAATAAAATTTAATTTTAATGACCTAATTATAAAAAAATATATAAAGAGGGGTATTATTATAAATATCCCTAAAAATTTAAGGGAAAATTATACAATTAGTCATGGGTCGGATATTTTCCCCTTAAATTCGAACTCGACCCGAACCTAATTTTTTCATTAAAAAATCCAACCTGATCGGGTAAAACGCCCATCCCCAGATATCGATGAGAGACAAACCAAAAGGTCTTTGGTCGATTCGTGAACTTCTAAGCACTTTTTGACAAAATGGAGGTCGAATTCAGACTTAGGGGACGAAACAAAGTGACTGGTGAAATTTGGGATCGAATGACCACCATCTACGATTGTTTGGGGTTTAAGAGTGACAAAAAAACATCCAATGTCTAAACTTCAGTGATAAAAACGCTCAATATATGTTTAAACTTCAATGAGTAAATTGAACGTTTTGAAACTTCAGTGACCAAAATAAGCTTAAGAGTAAAGTTCGGTGATAATTTACGTAATCTACCCTAGAAAATAAGATATAAGAGAAAGTTCAAAAATATAGAAAGCAAATAAAAATAGGGCAACGTTCATAAATGGTCACTAAACTTTGTTAAATTATTCACTTTGGTAATTAAACTTTCAATTACTTCAATGTTACCATTAAACTTTTAATTTTGCTCAAATTTGGTCAATGAGCTATTAAGGGACGTTAAAGAGATGACGTGTCGGTTAACAAAATTTGTATAATAATATATTTAGTCCTCCATATTTGCACATTCAAACAATTTAATCCTAATTTGAAAAAAAATAAATTTAACTCTCAGTTTTTACACATTTAGTCCTCCAAGAAAGTTGAATTTCCTTAAGGACTCAGTCCAGTATTTCAGTTTAAATTTTTCGTAGATCTGCCGATCATCCAAAATTCTCCATAAAATCTTTATCCCAGTTCTTGATTTTATTACTATCCTTATCGCTACTTGGAATATAGAAACTAATTCAAATCCCAATAATCCATTTTCAACCAACTAAACCCCTAGCATTTTGTCAGATCCGAATTCCACAAAATTGATACCCCGCAAGGTGAATCTAATGGGGACAAATCCAATCCCTTATCCTCTTCTGTCTCCAATTTTTGGAAAGGTATCATCGATATTATTTTCACTGAAACTTGTTTATTTTATTCTGGCGAGCTAGTTTTTTGATTTATGAACTTGCTTTAAATCATTTTTTCAGTCAATAAGTTCCGTTGGAGTGATGTTTAGATGATAACAAATGATGACTGCATTTTTTTGTTGAAATTATTTGCTGGTTTTGATTTGATTGGTTGCTCATTTCCCAAGTGCAGGAGAAAAAAATGAGAAAAAATAATTTAGGAGAAATTGCCATTTCTATCCATATTCACACACATACAAGAACCAATCTTCCCGAAAATCGTATAGTTTTGGAAGTGAGAAATTGTGGAAGATGGTAGTGAAGTAATGCAAATTTTCAAGGTTCTGGTTTTTTTTTTTGTCTGCATTGGGGATGACTCCAAAGAAGATGATTAGGAAACACAAGGAAATTCAACTTTCTTGGGATTTTGCAGCAACAGATTTAACTATGTTACTAAGAATCGAGTCGAAATGTTAGATAAAAGATTTATGTTTAATTAAAAATATGACCAAATTAAAATAATGTGTAAATAATGAGGGTTAACTTTATTATTTTTTTTGAATTAAGACTAAATTGTTTGAATGTACAAACATGAATGACTAAATGTGTTATTATACAAAATTTGTTAACTGCCATGATACTTTTTTAACGCCCGTTAACAACACAGTGACCAATTTGAAGCAAAACTAAAAGTTTAATAGTAATTTTGAAGCAATTAAAAGTTTGGTTACCAAATTTAATATTTTAATAAAGTTTAGTGACCATTTATGGACTTTACCCTAAAAAATACCAAGTTTGATGAATTACAATAATTACAAGCTAATTTCATCTGCAGAATCAAGTAAATGTGATGTTTGATCTTCGGTTGGAATGTCATTGGGTTGATCCTCACTTGATATGTCAAAAGGAAGTTGAAATGGCCTTGGAGGTATTTGAAGGAGCTCGACATCAGTTACGAGCATCTCCAAAACCTTGTTCAACGAAGGACGATCGGTAGACTTCATCTGCATGCACCAAAAAACTGTTATAGCCATCTTTCTCACAATCTTCTTTCCATCATCAGTAACATCTCCCAATTCTATATCTTCTCCTTCAGAATATCGACCATAAATCCAAGATGGGAAATATATTTGGCTTGATTGTTCAATAAATGCATTCAAATTTTTCCTCCTTCAACTATTTCCAGCAACAATATTCCGAAACTATAAACATCAGCCTTATATGAGACACCTCCAATGTTTTTGTAAACTAACTCGGGAGCAATGTATCCTACTGTACCTCATGCTGCAGTTAGAGGTACAATGCTATGACCCACTGAATATAGTTTTGCAAGACCAAAATCCGACACTTTAGGTATAAAATTCTCGTCCAAAAGAATGTTATGCGGCTTGATATCAAAATGTAAAAGCTGCATATCACATCTTCGATGCAAATTTCAATCCCTCGAGCCACCCCAAGTGAAATATCGAACAGCTTCTGCCTGCTTAAAATGTTTTTATTTCTTTTGCAAATATAATCCGATTCAAAGAACTATTTGACATGAAATCATATACAAGAGCTTGTTTTGATCCCTCAACGCAGAATCCAATAAGTTTTACCGCATGAACATGATGAATCCTCCCAATCGTACCAACTTCACTACTGAAATCTTGTCCATTCGACTTCGAATTGTCCAATAACTTTATGGCTACAAGGTAACCGCTACGAAGTTTTCCTTTATATACCAAGTCATAGCCACCTTCACCTAATTTTTCTTTAAAACCACTACTCATTCGTTTTATTTTACGAAAAGAGTACCTTATTGGGATTAAACCGTTTTGACTGCTAACAAAACTTTCAATTGTATCATCAGCAGATAAATGTCTTCTCCGCCATTTGTATGTAACAAATGCAAGCAAGCAACATATCCCCAGTAAAGTTCTTAACAAATGCAGCTCACAAGAAACATCATTTGAGATGGAAGACACAACCTATAAGCCGGATTACATGAGTACTCGAGGCGAAAGGCATTGCGAGGAAAGGAGCAATTATCGTCGTTGCATCTATCACTTGCATCGTGTAAGATTCATAAGATATAATGTTTGAGACATAGGACGCGTGGTTCGTTCGGATAGCTAAATTGCATCGTGTAGATTTGATAAGAGATGTTTCGGACATGGAATATCCCATGCTCCATGACCAAACTGGTGCGGTTGTTATTGTCACACTCCAGTTCAAACCTATGATCACCGCACTCGGAAGGTTGGGTTATTAATCGAAAAGGGTTTCCGATCTGAACGTTTCAACACATGGAAGAACCGCAATCCCTGTTTGTGTTTCTAGCAATGCAAGCTTCCGGCAGTAGAAATAAAGCAATGGCGGCCATGAGGCCAAACAAAAGAAGTTGTGGTGTCGGTTTTGACATGCTGAATTTTGGAAAGAGGAGAAGAATGAATGAACGAACGAACGAATGAAGGCTAAGCAGTAAATTAAAGCAAGTAGACATTTGAAAAATTCAAAGTCAATGATGGAACACTTTTTAAGTCAAGCTCTTTATCCATGTAAGCATGGATTTAAAATACCTCAAGGTAAATTACTTCTTTGGCCAAACTTTTGACAGAAACAATTGATGATTTATTCGGATATCATTCCATATTATTAAGGTCGAAGTTTTGTCATCTGAAATTGCCCTCTCTCCTCTGTTTTCTCTCTGTTTCTTCCCATTATTTGATCTCTGTTTTCTCTCCATCTTAATATATAGCTTTTTGACCAACAAATAGATCAATCTTATCTAATTGTTGTTTCTACAATCACTGCTATTTCTTGTAAGCCTTATAGAGATAAAATTAGAGAAATGAGAACATTAGGAAGAGTTTAGCCGTACACATTATATTGTGTACATATGCTTCACATATAACAAAATACTAGTACATATAAAAAGGAAAGTAATATAAAGCGACAGAGGAATGAAATTTTTTCACCCACAAACCACATTTGAACCGTTTATAGTAATAGCATCCTTTGTTGCACTTGGCTCATCACTAGAGCTCTCACAACCATGAACCTCCGATGGTGTGTCCAGAGGAAGTTGATGAAATGGCTTTGGAGGCATTTCAAGCAGCTCAACCTCATTTTCAAGCATCCTCAACACTTTATTCATTGAAGGACGGTCTGTAGGCTGTAATTGTATACACCAAAAGGCCGTTACTATCATCTTTCTCACCATTACTTTTTCATCTTCAGAAACATCTCCAAGCTCCATGTCCTTCCCTTGACCCAATTGGTCATAAATCCAAAGTGGGAAATAGATTTGACTGGTGCGGTCAGCAAATGCATTCACATTCTTTCTCCTTCCCACCATCTCCATTAGTAACATCCCAAAACTATAAACATCAGCTTTATACGAGATGCCTCCGAGGTTTTTGTAAACCAATTCGGGAGCAATATATCCTATTGTTCCGCGTGCTGCAGTGAGGGACACAATGCTATCATCTGTTGAATACAATTTAGCAAGACCAAAGTCTGAAACTTTTGGATTGAAATTCTCGTCTAGAAGAATGTTGTGTGGCTTGATATCAAAATGAAGAATTTGCATGTCACAACCTCGATGCAAGTAGTCAATTGCTCGAGCCACCCCAAGCACGATATCAAACATCTTTTTCCAACCCAAAGCGTTCCTATTTTTTTCTGTGAATATCATCTTATCCAAAGATCCATTTGACATGAAGTCATATACAAGAGCTTGCTTTGATCCCTCCACACAAAATCCAACGAGTTTTGCCACATTAGCATGATGAATTCTCCCAATAGAGGCAACTTCATTTATGAAATCTTGGCCATTACCCTTCGATTTTTCAAGTAATTTTACTGCCACATGATGTCCACTACGAAGCTTTCCTTTAAACACTGAACCGAAGCCCCCTTCACCTAATTTTTCTTTGAAATTTCCTGTCATTTTTTTTATTTGTTTAAAAGAATACCTAATCGGCACTAGATTGTTTTGACTTTGAAGGAACTCTTCGATCGTATCATCCATGGATAAGTGTCTTCGTCTCCATTTGTACACAACAAGCGCAAGCAAACAAAGTATCCCAACCAAAGGCCTCAATAAGATAACTCCAACTATGAAGAAGAACAAATTGCAGCATATTAACAGTTGTGAAATAAATCCAATAACATATTACCTACATTCTCAAAAAGTCTGTAAATTTTCTTAAATTGAACTTGAAAATATTTTTCTCTATTGCACAGTTTTTTGTATACATACAAATTGTGTCCAAGGGCATACCTGTTCCTTCAACGTAGTGATCATAAGTTTCTGTAGAAATACAAAGATAAAAGACATTTATATATCTCTCAATATTAATAAGGACAAACAAGACAAAGTATCAATAAAAACAGTGCAAATAAACTCTGCAAATCTTACTTTTATGCATTTCAGAGGGGGAGGGTCGATAGGGTCCGTGAAGAATAAAATGCACAAAGCTGTTCGTATATCTACCCAAGGCTACATGCAACATCAACAATCTGCAATATCAGCACAACAAAATAAACAAAGCGATAGGTTTGGCTCTATAATTTATTAATTTTTGGGGTTAGAATATATGTAAAAAATGTTATCAATATCAACAATTAGCTATGTATTAATTATATGTCAAGCATTAGATTAGATTTGATAAAAAAATTATTAACAATTAGGTATGGAATTGTTTTTTATATAAAAAAACCTTCTACAAAAGAAAGAAGTGAGTCGAAAAAAATCGAAGGTAGAGGCAATTGGTTTAAACTAGGGGTGTTCACTGTTCGGTTAAAACCGAATTAACCGACCGAACCGAACTAATTTTTTGAAAGTTCGGTTATCGGTTAATTTGGTTCGAAACAGGTTAATTAACCAAATTAAATATAATATATATATATATATATATTAAGTTAAAGTTAACCAAATATATATATTAAGTGAAAAATTTAGGCGTTCCATAGTTATTTCGGTTAAATTGAAAATTAACCGAACAAAGTTCAGTTCGGTTAATTTTTTAAAAAAAGTTCGGTTCGGTTAACAATTAAAGGGTTAAAATTTTCGGTTAATAATATTTAGCTAGTTCGGTTCGGTCGGTTAACCGATTGAACGCCCCTAGTTTAAACCAAAAATCTGAATTTAATGATGTATTTAACCAACTCAAGCTTCAACCTATGGGATATAAAACTGAGATCCTTGAAGAGACTTACACGTCATGAAATGAAATTTTCTTGCTGCAATCATTGAAGGGGTAGTAATCCACCAAAACACCCTCAGATAGCTTCTTGTAGATACCCAGCGTCGACATGGCTGAGATATTAGAAACCGAAATAGGAACCTCCGCTTCCACAGTGCAAGATGGATCGAAATCAGATGCGAAGGTTGTCCAATCTAAAAAGTAGAAATAGGAAGATGCGTTGGAGTTGATGCTACAACGAGAGGCTTCGATATACAGAGCTGATCTTATAGGTTTCGTGCAATTCACAACATACAGAATGCTACGACCATTCCTTTCATAATAATAATAATCGTAAGGATAATAATAATCCCATTCAATCACTGACTCACATTCAGGACGTAAGTATACGGAACTGAGAGGAAGGGAGTTGCAATCATCCATGTCCAGGCCAGCATCAACCACTCGCATCGTTTCATTTTCATAAAATATTTCTTGGACTGAGAATTTCCCCTCTCTCAAAACCAAAGTGGTGCGGTTATTTTTCTCACATTCAAGTTCAAGCCCATGGTCACCGCACTGAGGAGGTTGGTTTTTTAATCGGAAAGGATAACTGATATTCAAGCTTCCACAAAAAACAGACCCACAATCCTGATGTCGATGCCTAGCGAGGCAAGCACCGGGAAATACAAGTACAAATAAAGCAAAAGCGGCCGTCAGGTGACCCGACGATGGGAGCTTTGCTTGTAACTGTGGCATGTTAAGAATTTGGGTACGGGAGAAGAAGAACAACAATGGTGGCTAAGTATCTAACTAAATTCAGGCAAACATATTAGAAAACTATAGACCGAGAAGAAGCATTTGTGGGGACCGGAGACTTTGACTTTGCCCAAGTCATCGTGGTGAATAATTCTGGAAAGTTTATATAAAAATATAATTTCGAGCAAAAGATTTCATTGAGTCTCAAGAATTTTGAAAATTATAGTTATACCCCCAGTTTTTTTTGAAAACATTAAATTAAACCCTTCAAAGTTTTAAAAATTTTAATTTAAACCTCCAAAAGTTTTGAAATTTTAAATAGCCCAAAATTGTATTACCAATACTAGTCGTTGCAGGCTAGAAAGATTCAATGGACAATCATGCAAATTTCTTTTATTTATCCCACAAGTACTTAATTGACAAATCTTTTAGGAAGACCTATGAGGTTTTAGTCGAATGAATATGCCACTTTCCTTTTACACATAATTTTTTTTTAACTTTATGATATTTTTACTTTAATTTTGTTTGTTTAGTTTAACTACTATTATTTGATCCATTGACCAATTGATTTAGATCAAATATTGTAAAGATTTATTATAAAATTGATTCTCTCGATTTAACTCACTCCGTGTGATAATTAGATAATTATTATTATTTTCTTCTTCTTAAAAAATCTAAAATATGGATAGAAACCTACATGATCTTCGATTTCTGATTTAACTGATTCAATGAATTGAAACACGATTTAATAATAAATTAATTGAAAAATCACAATAGGCTTTTAAGTTTAAATTTGAAGAACATGGATTGAAACATGATTATTGGGTTAAAACCCAAAACATTTCACAATATTAAGCAAAAGCCCAAAACTAAAACCCCAACTCTAATAATAAACCTTACATAGTTACATTGCCCCTACGTCTATCTCATTAGTTATTTCTTCCCTAATTTTTGCTTCTTTTTCAGTTCTATGATTATTCCCTTTTGTTAACATTAACCAACTTTAATTGTTAATTAAAATACAGAATAATAAAATATAGACAATAGAAAATAAGGTCGGGGCTCAATCATTTTAGTAAAAGATTGGGCCGAGTTTAATTACAATTCAACAAATCCACAACAATTATTGGATTACAAAGTATGTTTTGTTTTGAGGTCAATTTTTTTGTCCTCTTAATATGTGACATATTATGTAACTGTCATGTTAGTAAACAGTAAAAATCCATTAAAAATCATAAAAAAATATTTTTTGTAATCTACTGGTATTGTCTATCTCTATCAAAACCCTACAAATTTAAAGGAGTTGTTGGATGTAAAAGATTAGAAATTACTTTTCAAGAGCAGGTTGCAAACTGACAATGTTTCTCAACATGAAAAGGATATAAGAAAGTGATCATATACCATAAAAAAAAACATAGATAAATGCATGTTCTTGTATGACCAATACGGACAAAACAAAAGGCAGCAGCCAGTTTTTACTTGTGTTAAAACAAAATAAGATCGAGGAAGTGGTGGATTTTGAATATATAGTTTGAGGGAGTTTAATTAAATTTTTTAAAATTTTAGAGATTTAATTAAAAATTTTAAAAAAATTTAGACTTATGATAAATGAATTTTTTAACAGTTTTGAAGGGTAATTAAAAATATTCAAAAAATTTAATACTTTATGAAAATTTTTATAAATTTTGAGGAAACCTAATTAAAATTTCAAAATATTTTAAAGACATAGTATAATTTTTCCAATACTTTGTGGGTGTCAATGCTCCCTCTAACTCTATTGAGCATCCGACCCTGCTTGGAGGATTGCAATCATTAAAAGAAAAAACTAAATTTCAGGTCTAAACCAAAGGACCATCTTCACTTCAGTTCAATGAAGTTACTAACATGTTTATAAAATTTTCCTCGAAAATGTGCAAATAATGGCATAACCTTATAGAGTCACTCAATTAAGAGTGTGTCGATTAAGGGCCTAATATTTTTAAATTTGCTCAAATAATGACTCAAACTTTTGAAAATATTTTCAAACAAGGATTCTTATTTGAGTATATTAGAAAACATCAGATCCTTATTTGAGCATACTTGAAAATGTTAGACCCTTATTGAACCTGTTTAAAAGGTATGCAACTATCCTATCAAGCAGTGCAATATAATATGATTTGCATGTATCACACCATTTTTTTACGTGACAAATATATTAACTATGAAACAAGGACTATTCATTGGAGTGGTTACAAGTTAGGCATGCTCAGGGACGAAACTAAATGTGGGAGGGGCTCTTGCCCTTCCGAGGTATAGAAATTTTTTTTACCTTTATTTAAAAAAAATTAAGTTAATTTTGAATTTATTTTGTATCTTTTAAAATTTATATTTTGTCCCCTTTCAAATTCTAATTCCATTCTTGGACATGCTCTTTTGGGGTAGGTTCTGCAAAAGGTTTTACAAGATAAATGTGGGGGAAACGGGAATGCCATGTTCCAAAACATTTTGCAATTGTTAAGGGACAATAGCATGCAAGGACGGACCAGTGTTTTATATTGAGGGTGAAACTATAAATTTTAAGGGGAAATAGATTTTCATCAGAAAATATATAAAAAAATTCTAAATCATATATGATTTTAAATATTCATAGGGTGATTGCCCCCTACAGCCCCCCTCGGACCATCCATTGTAGCATGATATGTTCCTAGTATGTATACATCATAAGAACTACCTAAACAAATGCCGAAATTCGTAGCATTATATGTTTAATTCGTATTCGAATTTGTCATTTTTTTTGTAAATGTTGAACTTGATTTTTTTTAACTAATCTCTTAGTTTTATTTATCAAACGATGGACGTTTGTTATACTTGAGAATGTAAATGGTATAATAAGCCATTTGCAAACAGCATGTTAATCTTTTGACTATTTTCACTAGCAAAACAAACATAAATGCCACGGATCAACCCACTCTCCTTTTCCTTTGAAAAAAATACATTTTTTAAAGCTACTTGGTTTAGGGTTTTCATTTCCCTTTCCTTTACCTAAAGATTTTGGCAACATGATTAAGCTTATGTTCTTCTAAACAGGCTACGTTTTGGTTGAACTCAATTAAGTTTTGAATTCAACTTTGAAATTATTTTTATTATAATCATCTTTGGTTTTTTCCACTTCAACTCGGTTTGGGCTGTTGGATTTGGTTTGTTTGTCGGTACGTAAGCCTATTCATGCAAAAAAAAAAAATTGTCAAAAATTATTTTATAATTATACTGTAACATAGTTAATGAGAGGCCATCAATTCTTAATTATTTGCACTATTTGGAAATAGACTTTTTGAAAATAGAGTCTTAGCTTTCACTAGATGGGTGAAGAGTCATCTTACACATGAATGAAGGGGGACTGAATTTTTCTATTTTGGCCAAACAATGGAAAAATAATAATAATAATAATAATAATAATAATTCAATGTTTTATTCAACTAAAATGGTGAAATCCTATTACATTAATTAAGTTAAAATGGTCAATAACTTCTTACAATGTTTCATCATCTCAAAATAAAGTATATTTTTTTAACTATCGGTATTTAATCTATTAATTAATTAATTCGGATCGAGTATTACAAAGACTTATTATGGGGCGATTATCTCAACCTAATTTTCTCCATTTATAACGTCAGGACTAGAACCCCTGATATTACTTAAGAGATTTAATGTCTTGTCCCGCTAGACCAACCGATTATTGGTATCTCAAAAATAAGTGTATTAAACGGTAAGTTATCTCAAAATAAGTGTATTAAAAGGTAAGTTATCTTTTTATTATATTTTTATACATTGTTAGAAATATTTTATTGATGTAATATGGAGTATGTAATTTATTAGTTCACTCATTCATATTTCTAATATTGTGTATAATAAAAGTTTATTATAGGGAAACTTTTTTTAATTCAAATTGTTTCATTCATAGTGTTAGGGCTCGAACTCTTGAACTTATTTAATGAATATAGTATTTCATCCTACTATATCAATTGATTATTAATATATTTATAAAAAAAACATTAATATCTTAACTATTGATATCTAATTTATTGACTGACTAATTCGAATCGAGTACTGTAGAAGTCTGTTATGGGGTGACCCTCCCAACACAATTTGCTCATTTCACAACGTTATAATTTAAACCTCTAACATTACTTAAGGATCTAATGCCTCATCCCACTAGATCAACTAATTATTAGTTTAAATAATTATTTTTAACTCAATAAATTAAATTAAAATTTACATCTCATTTATTCTTTTAAAATACCAATTAAAAATATATGACAATAAAAGTTAAAAAATCCACAGTCAAACTGTCATCCAACAAAATATTACTCACAATATTTTCCCAAAGAGAACACTTTAACATTTCCCAATCGAAATTTCAAAATAAATAAATAAAAACATTTCCCAATAAAAATCTGTCAGTTTGCTTCGACTATACGACAGTGTTTCCCTGCAGAGGAACCAGTCAAACTCCATTGCCCTACTCAAAACTATTTTTTTTTATAAATAATTACCTAATTATAATTAAGAAAAAAATTTAATACACATATCTTATAAATTTTAGTTTATACGTATTTTTTAGTTTTATGAGTTAGGATTTTAATTTAGGGTTTAAGAGTTTAGATTGCATGGTTTAGAATTCAAGGTTAGTGTTTAAAATTTAAAATTTAGGGTTTAGAGTGTGAGGTTTAATTTTTTAAAATTAGAATTATAAACTTAAAATTTAAATTTTTATAATATAAATATACAAATTTATATAAAATTAATTTTACACGTATCAAAGTTTTATCCTTATATTTAATTATAGTATTATTCAACTCTGATCATTGTACAAGACGGAAGTCGCTTAAGGTGATATAACCGCCATTCCATTTGGATTACGCGTTCAATTCAGACAAAGCACACACCCTTTGAATTCCAAGTCTTTGGATTCAGATTCCTTTGCTCTTCCAAATAAATTTTCCATGAAAGTTCCTTTCTTATATTTTTGATTTCCTTAATGATGATGATTTGGGGTATGGAAAAAAGGAAAGAGTGAAAAGTTGACTTTTGTTGAAGTGGGGTTCTTCTTTTTTGTGTTCTTAGAAATGGGTTTAATGGAGATTTCAATAATGCTTCATGTTGGGTTAGTTTTGGTGCTTCTCTGGATGCTTTCAAACTACAATCTTTGCCACCCGGTTGCTTATTTCGTGTCTCTCATTTACCTCTATTTGGTAATTCATTCATCTTATTCTGACAATGAAAAATTGAATCTTTTGTTTATTTTTGAACTTGGATTGTACTTTTTTGTTACAAAGATTCGTTTTTTCTTTTAATTTATTTGTTGATCAAAGGTTCATGAAAGGTATGTGACGAGATTGAGGAAGAAATTGGAGTTCGAGGAAAAAAGGCAAAATTTTAGGAGAAGGGTGATTCTCAATTCCTTTCCCCCCTTGTTTTGCTTTACTTTTTAAGTTATTGAGAATATTGATTTATTCTGATTGTAATTGTATGGGTGTTGAGAAAATGTCTAGAATCAGCTTCTTTATGAAAACCCCCTTTATTGAAGGAGGAAGAAGCATCTGCTTTGCAACTTTATGTTTTATTCTCTTTGTGATGTATATATAGGTAGATTCATGATTTTGATCTGGTAAAGTTTGTCCCTTTAATGCTTTGTTGGCCTTTTAATTCATGTTCAGGTACTTTCGGATTCCGAATCTGTTCGGTGGCTAAACCGTGCTGTTGAAAAGATATGGCCTATTTGTATGGAACAGATTACATCAGAGAAGATTCTGCTTCCTATCATACCTTGGTTCTTGCATAAGTACAAACCTTGGACTGCTGTAAGAATTGTGCTTTCTTGGTACTTCTGCTTTATTGATTCTCTCTGTAAAGTTTTCACACGATGACATGAAGATTCTGACTTCGTGAAATGTCCAATTTAATTCAAGGTGAATGGACAATTTGTTCCTTTTTGGCTTCAATTTCTGAATTCTGTGATTCTTATGGTGTGAACAAAAATGTGTAGCAGTCTAATTGAAGAATAACAGTCTCAACATTTGCACTTACTCCCATGTAGTTACTTCAGATGTCCGGCGGATGATTATATTCTTATCCACTTTGTGAGTATCTGATGATGATATTGCTGTACTTGCAGAAAAAGGCTGTGGTTCAGCACCTATACTTGGGGAGAACACCTCCTTTGTTCACGGAGATGAGAGTTCTTCGTGAATGCTCTGATGATGACCACTTGGTATGTGTTCTCCATAACCCCGCCCCTCCCCGACATAAAATCATTGTTGCATTGATTTCTCATTTCAATTTTGCAGATGATAGAAGTTTTATTTTCCAATTGCAGGTACTGGAGTTGGGAATGAATTTTCTCACGGCAGATGACATGAGTGCAATTCTTGCTGTGAAATTAAGGAAAAGACTGGGCGGTATGCGGGCAAAGTTGCATGTAACAGGCATGCATGTTGAAGGAAAGGTACTGATAAAAATGAACTGGTTATTTTTGTTATAGTATTAGTTCCCGGGCACATGAAAAGAGTTTGTCTTTGCTAAGCAGTTCTTCTGTGGAGGAATTTGCATCAGTTGCTATAGTATTAGCTATATTACCCATCTTACCCCCTGCAAATACTTATTTTATTGACTTAGCATAATTAATTTTCATTTACTATGTCTTGCAGGTTTTGATTGGGGTGAAGTTTATCCGGAAGTGGCCTTTCCTTGGCCGTCTGCGAGTATGCTTTGCTGAACCTCCTTACTTCCAGATGACTGTGAAACCTGTCTTTACGCGTGGGCTTGATGTTACAGAACTTCCAGGGATTGCTGGATGGCTTGTAATAACTCTTTTTCCTGAACAAGTCTAACTTCTATTTTATCATTTCTTCCGTTATCCTAATCTTATTGTGTATGCTCGTTTGCTCGGATAGGATAAACTTCTCTCGATAGCATTTGAGCAGACGCTTGTTGAGGTTAGTTTTTCTTAACCTTGTTGTCCTACCATGTTCCATCTTATATTCTGCAAATGCACAACACAGGTTTAGGATGTACTCATAGGTTTAAGTTACCGGCAATCTGCCTCTGACAATCGAACTTTAGTTCTAAATATTGTTTGTTTTGCAGCCTAATATGCTGGTTGTTGATGTTGAGAAGTTTGCTTCACCCAGTTCTGGTAATTTGGTCATTATTATCTCATGTTTCATTGTTCTTATGTTTTACTTCTAGCTCATTCTGAGGTCATAGTTAACTATTTTCACGAGTTAATATTGTTATTGTCACTTATATATTTTTTTCTCATTGACCTTATCGTTGATTGTCTACCACAGAAAACTGGTTTTCTGTTGATGAGAAGCAACCTATTGGTCATGCCAAGGTTGAAGTTATTGAAGCATCTGATATGAAACCATCAGATTTAAATGGTTAGTTTAGATCCAGTTGCTTAATCTTTCTATCACGTAATACCTGGTTTCAAGTTCATTGTCTGGATACAAATTTTCAGGATTGGCTGATCCATACTTGAAGGGGACACTTGGCCCTTATAGATTCAGGACTAAGACGCACAAGAAAACTTTGTCCCCGAAATGGCATGAGGAATATATGATCCCTATCTGCTCTTGGGAGACGCCTAATGTAATGGTCATAGAAGTTCGGGACAAAGACCATTTGTTTGATGATACCCTTGGGTTTGTCTCTGAATCTCTAAAATAACCATATTGCGGGTCATGTTCAAATTTTCAATCAAAATTTCTTTTCGTTACTAGTATACTTTCTGAGACTCATTGCCATATAGTTTGAGCACTATGTTAACAACCCTTTCTAATTTACACATTAGTTTATCTTCAAACTAGCATCTGTTTAGCTTTTGTGATCGTGAGATTTGATACCACAAGTTGTTGCTTTTGTGCTCTTAATCTTAATTCTCTTTTAGCTCGGGCTAGCTATGGTTGGAAGCTACCATGTTTGTCGTTTCTTAGTCATATTTTCCACGGATTCCATTTTCCCAATTCCCTATAACTTGTTACCAGTCTCATATGGCGTACTGATTTTGCTGTGTTTACAGTAATTGCTCGGTAAATGTTACTGAACTTAGGGGTGGCCAGAGACATGACATGTGGTTGCCTCTTCAAAATATTAAAATGGGAAAACTGCATCTCGCAATAACAGTGCTTGAAGATAACGCTAAGGTAATCTATTATATAATCCACTAGCTGATAAGTAAAATTTGGAAGGTTTCAATTTGCCATCTTGCATGAAATTATTATTATAAGTTAAAATCTGCTGATAAACTAAAAATGAATCTGTGAACGGTTCACACAGGGAACAGATGCGCTTGATGCTGAAGCATTAAACAAGGAAGATATACAAATTTCCTTTGCAGCTAAAGATGCTGATAATGGTTCATTATCCCCTATGTCTTCGAAGAAGTCTCCAACCCTGCCAGATCATTTAGAACCGATAGATGTTGAAGGACAAGAAGAAACTGGGATATGGGTCCATCACCCTGGAAGTGAAGTATCGCAAAGGAAAGGAAAAGGTAGAAGCCTTGAGACACAGATTCATAGAATGCCTGACGGTTCTTTAGGCAACACCATTTCAGCAGCATCTGGATCTGTTAAAAGTGATGACAGCAGTTCTGAAGAAAATCCTAATTCGAAGAATCGAGTCAACATCGTTAAGCAGGGTTTACGGAAGATTGGCTCTGTGTTTCAGAGGAGTCCCAAAAGTGAGTGTTACTCGGGCAGCCTCGGAGAGGCAATTCCTTCTCCCCATGAAAACCTTAGAGCAGTAAATGACAAGGATGTTCTGGTGAAGTTTGTTGTTGATGACAATCTTTCAGCTGATAAGGTTGCAAATGAGGGAAGCTTGAGTCCTGAGGGAAGCAGTGTAGAAGGCCCTGGAAAAATGAAAGGCATGGCAAAGAGTATCCTAAAGCATGCCGGGAATTCTGCTCGTAGCATAAAACATGTTATTTCTCGTAAAGGGTCAAAAAAATCTCGCAATCTATCAGCCGTGGAAGAACAAGAGTATCCAATAGAATCTGACTCTGATGACGATGATGATGATTCTTCGTCATCCCCTGGAGTCGATAGAACGACAGTTCTTTCCAATCGCATATCCAGCTCCACTGGCAATGATGATCCACATGATGCTCAGGAGCATGTCATTCTAGCAGATTCAAACAACCAATTGAATCCTGAAACAAATGTCGAGGGACAAGTAGAGAGAATGACTGTTGAAGGCCATAACGAAATAGATGACAATGAGGTCAACAGTTCCGTTAAGCTCGGTAACGGAACGAACGAGCCAATCCCAAAGCCAAATTCTTCTGAAGGAAACTTGGAATTTGAGAAAAAGGTAGAAGACACTCCTCAGACTGATGCTAAAGTTTAGGTTCAACTGAGGCAAGAGCATCCATTGATATAAACAAATAAAGACTTCTGAGTTTGGAAGAACAGTGCCATGGTACAGCAATATAGAGTTTTAGGTGGATAAGAATACATATATGGAAACATTTTGTACATGAACTATACCCGAGTCTTAAATGCAATACTTTTAATCCTTCTTTTCCATTTCATTATTATTTTTGGAAGTTGATAGAGATGATTCATAATTTGAGCTAGTTGCTTCGAAGTTCAAACCTTTAAGCACCTTGTTTTCTTAGACGGAAGTATAAGGCATTGTAATAATTTATCAAATTTTCTTGGCTCAAACTTGGTCTTATATGCAATTAAAAAAGACAGTATGACTTTATCAAAAAAAGACAGTATGACTTAATGCTATAATTAATTTAACTGCATTGTGTCAAGCTTTGAGTATTATAAAGAAATAAAATCATTTGATTCTTCATCAATGACTTAAGATATGAATAAAAATATTAAATTTACTAATATAAAAATATTTTTTTAACAATGAATCCACCGTTTCTCCAGCAAACCACGAGAGCAAACTTGCGAAAATGATGTCCAAGGAATGACAGATGACGAATAGACAAACCCTGCTGTGCTTTCCAAGGCAGACACCACCAAACAAAAAAAAAAAAGATAAT
The DNA here is from genome assembly GCA_019671005.1 of Hibiscus mutabilis. Lineage (NCBI taxonomy): Eukaryota > Viridiplantae > Streptophyta > Magnoliopsida > Malvales > Malvaceae > Hibiscus > Hibiscus mutabilis. The sequence goes on from JAGYYJ010002891.1 coordinate 86,116, forward strand.
ATTTTTAAAACTACAGTTGAAGATTTTGTTTATATTACAAAAAGCTTATTTTTAAGCTTTCATCTAATCGTTTCTCAATCTCATTTCTTTTTTATTTTTAAAAGAAACACATCATTTCCCGCATAGCGGAATTGACAATGCTGAACTTGGGTATAAGGTCATCAGCTTGTCGATTTTCTCCTTCCATTATCAATCACTCTCCTCTTTCTTGTTTCTGTTTCTATCCAAAGCAAACCATCAGTTTTGCTGTACGATCACAAATGGGGTCTTTTACTACGTTGTCTCAATCATCTTCTAGGCTTTTGTTTCGTCAGCTGTTCGAGAAAGAATCCTCTACTTACACTTACCTCCTTGCTGATTCCTCTCACCCTGATAAACCAGCACTCGTAAGTGTTATCCCATGAAAAACTAAGTCTGAGTTTCGTTTCTTTTCTGGGTTTTTATTAGTTTTTGATATGATGGTATATGGGTGTGCAGTTGATTGACCCTGTGGACAAGACAGTTGATAGAGATTTAAGTTTGGTTAGAGAATTGGGGCTGAAGCTTATATATGCCATAAACACTCATGTACATGCTGATCATATCACTGGAACTGGCCTTATCAAGGTTTTCCCTATCTCAATTTGAGAGAAATAAATAATATTATCAGTGATTACACTATTGTTGCTTTGATTGTTTCCTATCATAAAAACCCAAGCCTTTTTTTCCTGAATTTCAGACTTTAGACTGTTGAATTGGATATTTCAGGTTCCAACTATTCAGGGGATGTTTATACTCTTTGATTGATGTATTTGAATCTGATTGTTTCTTTTAGGGCAAGGTGCCTGGTGCCAAATCTGTTATTTCGAAAGCTAGTGGTGCCAAGGCTGATGTTTTTGTTGAACCAGGTGATAAAATCTCCTTTGGCGATCTCTTTCTTGAGGTAGGCCTGTGTATCAAACATGCTTGTTCTGTCGGTTTTATTGTATGGATCTTTTGAACAATTCTGGAGAATATAGCTTTGATGTTTGGGTGGTTTACATATTTCTGGTAAGTTATGAATTCTTAAAAAAAGTAGAGTTAGAGATGTTAGTGCACCTGGTAGATACCATTAGCAGCATCCTAGCGGCGTCCTTATTTGATTGGTACTTTGGTTCTATTTTGGTTAGACCCTAAAATTCCATTGCTGTGTAATGGGCACTATTGAGTAATGGCCCGTAGGTATACTGCAGTACTATATTCTGTTTAAGTTCTTGGTCATTGCATCGATAGCTGTTAGAGAAATTTCTTGCCCTTACTCCGTTTCATGTGTTCTGCAACAATTCTGTTTCTAGGACATTTGATCCGGTTTTCTTAATCTAGTTTGAGAACCAGAATCTCGATGTATTTTACCTTAACCAATCAAATTCAGAATTTTTTTAAAAGTATCATGCAGAGCAAAACTTTCTTACTGTTATAAACATTATCCGTGTAACACTTTTTGAATGAGAAACTTATGGTCCAACTAAACTAGATAATCCATTAGCCAACATATCATTATTCTTTACGAATTTGAGTACATTGTAGTAAGCGTAGCTGGTATGTTGCCTTAATGAAATGCATATAACAGCTTTAAGTGTAACTTTAATTTTCTCTCATAGTTACCGAATCTTTAGCAAATGGCCTGTTTGCAACTGGATTTTAATAGGTTTCATGCTTGGAAACAGAATTTTGAAACAAGATCGGAGAAAGTGCTTTCTTGTGATGAAATTTGATTTATTTCAGGTTCATGTTTATAGGGTAAATATCAAATGAAACTTGGCATACATTTCTCATTAATATTATTCATGAAGATTCTGCAGGATTTTGAGACAATAACTTGCTTTC
>JAGYYJ010000239.1:0-89432 GCA_019671005.1 Hibiscus mutabilis
TTACAGGATTTATACATATTTAATTTAAAATTTGAGATAAGCGCCACGTACCTGCTGACTGTGATAGATGTGAAGAGACTAGAAAGGAAAAAGTATGCACATTCTTCTTTCCTTTTATCTTTTGGTATTCAATTTGGCTGAAACAATGGAAGTATGAAACTCAATAGAAAGCCACATTAATTCATCTTCTCCCACAGCTTCCCCGCTCTGCTCAGCTGGCCTCATGATGAAATCTAACAGTGATTTTTTCCTCTTTTTATTGTTTAGTTTTATTTTATTGATCTTGAGACCTTCTACTTAGGAATGCAACTTATGGTTCGTGAATTGTAAGGTTTGATTTCGTTCAATGAACATGAATGCAGTAAAGTTATGGCAGTTTAAGCCCTCTTTAAAATATGAATTCCTCTTCTATAGGTTTGCATTTTCAGAAAAAATACCTTTTTAAAATATGCATTTACCACTGCCTTGTCAGGTGCTGCATCTTATCCAAATATACTTCATACGGTTCCGAGGCATTTTCTATTGAATTCATGTTTAAATTTTGAATCCAATTTTACTGAGAAAAATGGGAGACATAGCTACCTGCTTGCTAGATGAGATCAGTGGCTAGCATACATGAAAATTATTCTCCAGTTAAAGGTTTAATGGTAGAAATCAATGTTTTCCCTGACTAGTTCTTATTTTGAATGGCCGGTCACTTGTGCAGTTCACTAATTCAGTTAAGAGGGTTTACCAGGGATGGTCACTTGTGCAGTTCACTAATTCAGTTAAGAGGGTTTACCAGGGATGGAAAAATTTGCTCCATAAATTTCAAACCAATCGGATTCAAATAAAGGTAATTTCTTTTGTTTTCCCCATTTTGACATTTTAATGAACCGATGTGCCACGAGACGGAACAATTACGAGCAAGATAATAGTGTCATCTACGCTTAATAATGTCATTTATGCATGTGTCCTGGTCGCTATCTCGCGGTACAAGCCATGCCAACAATAACAAAGCACACCATGAGTATAAGAGTAGTAGGTGGTACAAAGCATGCCATAACGACAATAGGTTTGGCGAGATCTTATCCTCCATTCCTTTTCATTATCATTCTTAAATATAAATTTTTATACTACTATTTAATGGAGATAGCAAAGTTCAACTCGCAAAATTTATTTTTTATTTGATTAGATGTGAAAAATATTTAATTTGATTTTATTCATAATTTATTAAATTTGACTCGAAAATATTTCAAATAAAAGTTTTAATTATGAAATGAGACTTGAATAATTTTTTTTAATAATTAATTATTTAATTTTTAAGTTTGAATAGAGTCCTTCAACTTTGATATATATATATATATATATATATATGAAAGTCGTTTAAATTAGAAACCAATTAAGATCATAACAGTATAAATATTTACAATTTAATATAGTTTGAATCGAGTCTTTCAATCTTATATATATATATATATGAGATCAGAATATCATAAATATTTACTATTAAATATGAATAGGAACTCGAACAATTTTATTCCTCGATTTAAAAAAAAATAAAGTTTAAATTATAATTAATTAGATTAACTTTTTGAATAGTTGTTAACTAGATTAACTTGAATTTTTTTATTCTAACATGATCGAATATTGGGAGAATGCTGGAAGTGACCGTTCCTGCTTTTATTTCGTTCCGGAGAGACCAAAGTGTTGCCGTATTTAGATCGCGACGCCCCTCGTATTCCTTGATGGAAAATGACCCTTCAATTAATAGGGAAGGAAACTCGTGAACCCAATCTCTTTGTTTTCTTTTTTCAGTCGAACGTAACATAGTTTTCAAATTTGTTGAAAAAAAGGACAAAACCAGTGAATCTCTGCCGTAATCCGAATTTGCTTAGGTATGGTCTTTGCTTGCAAGTTAAAAGAAAATTGCATTATTTTATTATCTAATACCAATCAAGCATCTAATTATAGTCTGCTAAGACACTACTAATAACTAACTCAACAAAAAAACCAAAACCCTTTTCATATTGCAAATTGGGCATTGGCTCATTCATTCCTTCTTGAATTAAAATAACTTTTCTTTACCCTTTTCAGGTAGGCAACTCTAAAAACATACAAGGCAAAGTATTATATTTCGACATTCGAACGACGATACTTCACATACTTCTCTTTTAAAATGTTCGAACGAACTCTCGATCGAATCGTACATAAACACAAAAGTTATTTCTTTTCTTCCTTCTTTTCTTCTTTCTTTTCCTCTTTCTTCTCTTCCTTCTTGTCTTCTTTCTTTTCCTCTTTTTTTTCCTCTTTCTTTTCTTCCTTCTTTTCTTCCTTTTTCTCTTCTTTGGCGGGTCCGATTGATATTATATCCACTTTGCCTACTTTCTTCAGTTTCTTCACCACCGCCACTGCATCCATTTCCCCTATCACCGTCAGCTTCTGATCCTTCAGATCCGCCGCTATTGAATCAACCCCTGTCCGCCCACAATTTCCACATAAACAAAAACGAATATCTGTAATTGCTCTGATTTGTAAAAGTATCCATAAAAAGGGTACACAGACAACCGAGATCTGAATTTTTGAAAGAAGATTGATATTGCACGCAAGGTGTATGACAAAATTACCGAAGATATCTGCAGCAGCTTCTATTGATTTCTGCTTGGTTTTGTCATCGGTCATGGTTAGAACTTTCAAGACCACCTTCTGCTAAAACAGTGAGACAAGATTACTTCATGAAGAAGAAGAATAACATCGAGATGATAAATATAAATGGCGTATTAGTAGAATTATTAAGAACAAAGAGGGGAAAATCACCTGAGCCATTTTGCTGTGAAAAATAAAGTGAAATCGAGCTGATTAGAAAAAATAAATGAACTTTTGTGGACCAGTTTGGCCTTTTATAAAGTGTGGAATTTGAGGAGGCCCGCACTCTTATTTACATGCGAACCTTTTCTGTATGGCGAGATTAGTGATGGATCAGGAGCTGGATTCATGATTTTATTTTAGGATATGTGCGAATTTATAAAATTTTGTAGGGTGAAAATATATTTTTAATATAAATATATATAAATTTTTAAAAATCTTTTAAATTATATACGAACTTTAAAATTTTATTGAGACAACTGTCACTTTTAACCCCTTGGTTCATCCTTGGCATGGACGATATAATGAGATACATTGGTACGAGTAAAACTTGAATCAAATTAAAAAAAGTTACATTTTTATTTGATTTAATATAATTTAAATTGTAATTTTATAAATTTAATTTGACTCAAAAAAATTTAAATGAGGTTTGAGTTATAAAATAAGACTTGAATATTTTAAAAAATAATAATTGGTAGATTAATTTTCAAGTTCAAATTGAGTCCCCAACTTTACATATAATAAAATAAAAAATATGTATTTGTATCATATATGGTTATAAAATATCATTTAAATTATAATTAATTAATATAATTATATTATTAATATTTATAATTAAATTAATAACTCGACTCAACTCAAAAAAAATTTACTCGTCAAATATACGGGCCTAAAGATATTGTAAATAAAAAATTGACACAAATAATTTATCTTTTAAAATAAAGTTCGTCGTGAATCGGCTCTATAATTAATCGAGATCTTTCTGAATATCTAGATATAAAATATGTATTTAATAATAAATTAACTTTATTTTGTCAGTTCAATATTGAAATTAGAGAATAAAGTACAGTAGAGGGTCCACAAAATGGATGGCAGTTTCCAATTTTTCATTCTCCTTTTCCTAACAAGTCATTTTCAAATGTGTTGGTGGCTGAACTATGAAGGCAAGATGAATGGTTAAGGACAAGTTGGGGAGGCTCTTGTTTTCTTTTGTTTTATTTCAGGGTAAACTACTTCAATGACCGCCTTGTTTTTTTATAAAGTAATAATTTGATCATATTACTTTTTTCGAACCAACTAAACCATCAAACTATTTGAATAGTCTTAATGTAACCACCAGCCGTTAGATGTTAATGGCAGGATGATGTGGCCAGTTAAAAAAAGAATATAATTACATATTTGATCCCTGTTATTTATATATATTTTTAATTTAATCTTAATTTTAATTTAATAAAATAAATTAATTATTTAATTAGGTGATTATACATGTCGCCTGATTGAAGGATAAAAATAAATGAAAGCAAGCTGATTGAGAGTGGTGAGAATTGAACTTGGGCATCTTGGAAAGTAGGAAGAAAAGTATGGCTAAGCCGCATGCCAAAGCCATTTTTGTGTTATAAATGGCAAATAATTTATGTATGTCATAGTTGGTTCTTTATGCAAGGGAAAGTAAATAAATGTGGATTAACGGGATTCGAACATGACACACTTATAATGCATAAAAACATCTAAGACAATGAAATGAATCTAATAATTAAATTAAAGTTAACAACATATTTTATATATTTTAAATTATAATTTACAATTATAACAATTCATTTAAATTATGTTCGTAAGTTCGTATTCACTAAATGAATTTAATATAATCTTAAAATTTTAAATTTGTAATATAATTTCATATACAAAATATATGAAACTATTAAAACTCAACCGATGGGAATGATGGGAATTTATTATAATTTGTAATATAATATTAAATTAAAGTTAACAACATTTTGTATATATTTTTAAATTTGTATAATTTTTAAAAGATATATAAAATGTTGTTAACTTTAATTTAATTATTAGATTTATTTCATTGTCTTAGATGTTTTTATGCATTATAAGTATGTCATGTTCGAATCTCGTTAATCCACATTTATTTACTTTCCCTGTATAAAGAACCAACTATGACTTATATAAATTATTTGCATTTTATAACACAAAGGTGGCTTTGGCACAATGGCTTAGCCACACTTCTCATCCTACTTTCCAAAATCCCCAAGTTTGATTCCCACCACTCCCAGCTAGCTTGCTTTTATTTATTTAATTAAAACCTCTTCAATAAGGTGATCACCACCTAATTAAATAATTAATTAATTAATATAAAATTAAGACCAAATTAAAAGAATATGTAAATAGTAGGGACCAAATATATAATTATACCCTTTTTTAACTGGCTACGTCACCTTACCGTTAACCTCTAACGGCTGGTGGTCACATTAAAACTATTTAAATAGTTTGGTGGTTTAATTATTTCAAAAAAGTAATGTAATCAATTTGCTATTTTATTAAAAGTAAGGTGGTCATTAAAGTAGTTTACCCTTTATTTTATTTTCAAGATTTTCCCATTCAAAAAAGTGAGAAACAGAAGCCTTTGCTGATATGAAAAAGTAAACAACAAGTTATTTAAAGTGGGGATGATTTGTTTGAATATCTCCACCTGCCAGGTCAGCCTCATTCATCTCCATGCAAACCAAATAGCCACCATCATTTATGTCTTCTCTAAGTTGTATATTATCAATATTTTTTATAGTTAGAAATTTAAGAAAAAATATAAAATTTGAAATATTGAAGGGTAAAATATAAATGATAATAAAATGATGGGTCAAAGTCTTATCGTTGAATCGTCAATTAAATTTCAAAAATTGAGGTCAAGTTTTGAATTGTCTAATTTTAAAATTATCAAACCTAAACTGCATTTAAACAAAAAATGAGACTAAGGTTTCATTTTTTATTGCAGTCCCAAACCTCAGGTGAAACTGCAACATCCATTTTCAAAAATTAAAAAATTAGATGTTGGTAAACGTTCGTTTGGGTGCTAAAAACATTGGGCAAATGCTCGTTCGGTGGCCAACATTAGCTGTTTGACAAGGAAAAATTAGACAAACGCCCATTTGAACTGCCAAACTCAACAAAAAACGCAGCCTAAGATTTAATTTGATAAAGTTCAATGTTTCATTTTGAATTAAAAAAACAAATATTTAATTTATCTAGTTTCAAACAAACAAATAAAGACATAAAATATAAATGAACTCAAAACTTTGGGGACAAAGTTTAGTTTAATTAGTCTCAAAAATTAAATGGGAGATAAATAGTAAATAAACCCAAAAGTTAAATGGGGCATGGCCCTCCCGTCACATATATACAGTTTGATCTCTAGAAGAAGAGATATTGCATTACAAAAGTTTGTTATAGAGTGATTATTCAACATTGATTGTTTAATTCATAACATATTTGGATTTTTAATATTGTCAAAAAAATTCAGTGTCTCAACCCGGCTAGACACACTGGTTATAGATTTTTTTCCCTATACAAAAAATTGCATTAAGAAATCTTTAAATTTTGAGATTTTTTAGGTAAAACTAGAAGCAATAAAATGTCTGCCAAATTGCATGTTGTAAATCATATTTGGCAAACACTCAAAAAAGCAAAGCAGCATAACAACTCAAAACAAAAATTGAGTTCTTTCAAAATACAAAATTAAAAAGAAATATAAAAAAATAAATATCACGATCGCATGATCGAGCAAGCATGCGGATTATCGTCACTGAAAAGCAAAGCAACGGCCTCATCGGAAGCCACAACGACGGAGTAAACAGCCGGGGTGTGGAAGAAAGTATGAACACCATTGGAACCTTCGTTTTTGTAATTGTCATAGTAATGGTTCATTATATAGGTTGGATACTTGTAAAAGGATGTGTAGTGGTGGGAGTATCCCGGAAACGGCCATGGCTCCGCCGCTTTCCCAGCCCGTTTAATGGCTTTCATCACCTTCTTTTCTTCCAGGGAATAGCCTCGGACTGTGATCTTTTGGATCTCCATTTCTACTTCCACTTCTTCAACCCCTAAAAAAAGGAACAAAATGCATGCGGAGCTGATGTTGTTAGTATAGCATAACATAGTTGGGTTATCCAAAATATTTTAGCCCATAGTCGGTTTCTAGTCAGATTTGGCCCATTTTTAGCATCTTTACTCAAAAAAGGGACCAAGATTTAAAATTGGGTCATTTTTGTGTTACGAGACCAAGATTTATCAGAGTGAGAAGTGTACACGTCAAGATTATCGACACCAAGGTCGATGTTGTCAATAACTCTTGCAGCTCAAGGGCTTTGTTATACCAATGATGTGCCATAGCTCCTGAACTAAACGAGTTATTATGTCGATGGTGTGCTTGGCTCTTGCACCTGGCCTAGTGCAAGTGTGTCGTGCATGCAGCCGGGGCAAACATAAAGGGTAGACAGTAAAATTCTAAGTTAATTCAATGAAGAAAATTACACTTTGACCCCTTTAAAAATTTAAAATTTCATTCTGACTTCTTAAAAAATTTATAGATTAGTCCCTGCATGCACATTAACTTTGGCAAAGCTAGAGTTGATCAAAGAGAAACAAGGCAAAATCAAATGGATAGAGAAAAAGTAAACTCATTTCAAGTAACTTTGAGCTTTAAGAGAGCTTTCTTTAACTTGGAAGCACAGCCATCACAATCAAGGTTTGGAACTCTAACTTGAAGCATCTGCAATAAGTTGAACCACATTATCAGCACCTGCAACAGAATATCAACTCCAAAGCAGCACAAGTACAAAACAGACACAGAAAATTCACAGCCGACATGGTTGTAATAAGCCGAGAGACGGTAAATTTCGGGAGCTGTCTGGTGAAGAAAATAAGAACAAGAGCTGTGTGTGTTTTGCAAGTGCTGGGAGCTGAGCCCGGTAAGGGGGTTTATAAGTGGTGTGATGAAGGAGCCTTGGGGTTTGAAATTTGAAGGCATGAGAGACCGTTCACGCGTGAGATTGGGAAAGCGTGACTTTTTCTTTTCTCTCTTTCTCAATGCCAATGTAAAACGCCACGCTGCTGTATGGAATGATTAAGAACACTCACAAATCAAGGGCGAAACACAGATATATGAATGTCCCCCCATTTTACATAGGACCCCTCGGGCACTTAACTACTCAAATATGTCTCCACTTTAATTAATGTATAAGATAAGAGGGTCATAGGTTGGGCCAGGTCAGATTTTAGGTTAACTTGCATTCGACTCGAAATTTTAGAGTCTCAATCTAAATTTGACCTAGCCCAAACTTGATCCGAATTTTAACATATTTTTTTAAAAATTCTTATTTTTATTTGGTAAAATAAGAGTTAGTTGAAAAAATATATGGATGGAGAGACATTATAATAATTATTCTATTTTTATTCGACAAAATAGGATGATTATTGAAAAAATATACAAAGAGAGGTATTAACAGTTTTTCCTAAATATTTAGAATAAGATTATAATATTGTCTCGGGTTGATTATTTTTCACCATAAACCTAGACTCGCCTGGACTTCATCCTAAAAAACATGACCCAACCAGAAACCAAATTCAAAATTTTAAAATAACCCGACCCTGTAAAATTAGGTCAGGTTGGAATCCGCCGGGTCCATGTCAAATGACCATCCCTAGTAACCACATGAACACTGACTATATTAAAAGTCAAATCCATATAGCTATGCAAGGACAAAACTCTTTTAGTGTTGTTATTTTTATCCAGGAGACTTGAATTCAAAATTTTATTTAAAGAACATCAAACTTCTTACCACTCTATTTATACGTGTTTTGAGTCGTTGCATTTAAAATGTTTTCCAACTATCACCCACAATATCCCCACCACATCATGTAATGTTTCCTTGAAATGATGATGAAGTCTGATTAAAAGTGAAGAGCCCCAAGTTTTCAAAGCTTGAGACGCGCTCTAAAGGGGAGTAGGAGTAGTAGTTTTTTGCCATTGTTGCAGCTTCTTTTGTGCGGTGAGGTCCTGCAAGACACTGTTTACGGTGCACAGAAAGTAGAAACTAACAGAAAGACTCGGCTTTACTGAATCAACTTTGATGCTGCAAAAAGAGAATTTCCACTTTCTCACAGTAGAATCAACAACTGTATCTGCTTTGCTACCAACAAAAAAGAAAAAAATGTCTATTTTTCGGACAACACAAAGATACGCTGTGACATAAGCTTCCAACTGTGACATAAGCTAGAAAATTATTTAAAGAGTGTGAATTATTTATAAATATGTACTATTTATTTTTTATACTTTATATATTATATTATATTCAAATACTATCGTATGTAAAGATTATATTTGTATTTTATTTTCGTTTAAATCTTATTATGCGTAAATATCATTTCGAGCATAACACAACCAATAATATATATATTCCCTTGAAAAGCTGCAGAGTATAATGGGAATTTTAGGGTATAATTTGTTAGGATTGTTTGGGAGCATAATCATCATAGTTATAATGCTTTTCTTATAAAAAGTTATAGTGCTTTTGGAAGAATGAAAATAAAATAAAAAAATCTTTTATGATGACAATCCAACGTATCATTACATTTGAATACATGCAAGCTGCAACCGCATGAAATTTTGGTGGTCTTAGGGTGAATCAAAAAATTAGGCCCATGATCAAGGATTTAAATTATAATTGTGGTCATATTTTCTGTCACGTTTTGTTTATTGTGATTGCAGACATAATGGACGTTGTTGTGGTCATTGCGAGTATCGTGGTTGTGAATTATTAATAATATATGTTATTGTGGATATAACAATTACGAACCATTAATTAAATCATCATCCCTAATAACAAGTGTTGAAAATATAAATTTTAAGAGAGCTTCATAATAGCAAGTATTGAAAAAATTGGGCTATTAATAAAATGTATTGAAAAATTTGCACTCTTAATAACAAATAAATATTAGAAAAAAAAAATTGAATTTTAAGATTACGCCCCTAAAATAAATATTGAAAATAATTTGTCCCCTAATAACAAGAATTGAAAAAAATGGCCCTTAATAGTAAGTATTAGAAAAAAATTAAATTTTAAGAGTGTCCAAGATAAGAAATATAAGGGGAAATTAGACAATTAATAACATATATAAGAAAAAATTAAATTATAAGAATAAGTCTCTAATAATAAATTTTAAGGAAAAAATAAGCCTTTAATAATAAATATTAAGAACAAATTAGACCCCTAAAAACAAGTATCGAAAATAACTAAGCCTTATATTTGATATAAAAATATTTTTTATAAATATAATACACTATAAAAATTTTGAAACCTAAGAAGTTGCTCCTCCTACCCGGGGCCAAATATGACCCTGGCAAGCAGCACTAGCTGTAATTCAAAAACCTTACATCGTCACAAAAAAAAAATACGTATGAACTCTAAACTTATACACCGACAATAATCCACGTATTAATATCATATTAAAAAAATTAGAGTTTAAGGATTTAGTTTGTATGGTTTATAATTTATGATTTAATGTGTTAAAATTTAAGGATTAAATTTTAATTTTTAAATAGTAAACATGTATATTTGTGTAACTTTTTACATGATCTGTGTATCAAAAAAATATTATAACATAAATTCTTTTTATCGGTTGAACGTATATCTCATGTAATTTTATTGGTTGACTAATTTAGATCAGATATTACAAAGGCCCATTACGAGGATGGCTCTCCCAATCTATTTTTTTCACTCATGACGTTTGGATTCAAACTCATAACGTTTGGATTCAAACTCCTAACCTTGCTTAAGAGATCCAGTATCTCATCCCATTAGATTAACTAGTTGTTGGCATATCTTATGTAATTTTGTTTGTACGTTATACTCATGGGCGAACCTATATAGAAAGATTCAGGTGCATTTGACTCCTGTCACATCCCAAAAACCGGCCTAGTTGAAATTAGGTTTTAGTGATCGGAAATTTCGAAACCGATGTAATAATGTTTGTAATGATTGACTTTTGTAGCCCTTGTGATAAATGAAACTACATTTTGGCCCTAAGTGGGTAAACGGACCCCTTGTACGAAATTCGAAGCCCAAAGTGCAAATTTGAGCTAGTCGTATCGATACGGCCATGTGAGTATCGATATCGATACGGGATGGTGAAGGAATGATTAAGGTTTTAATCATTTAAAGTAAATAGAAAAAGGAGAAGCTTCCTCATTTGTTCATCTCTCCCGAAAGTAAAACTCCCCCTTGTCCTTTACCAAGTAAGCACCACCATCTTTATCTTCTACCTTGAGCTAAGATACCAACTCGGTGCAATCTTCGGTTCTTGTTCAAGTTCAATATACCAATTGAAAGCCCACTCTACGTTCAAGAAGTGGAGAAGGATTCCTAGTCATCTCCAAAGAAAGCTAAGCACAATGGGATTGTGATTCGAAAGCCTCGTAATCAAGGTGAGTGTAGTGGTGTCAAGGGATAGGCTTGGTGCCATCCTGACGCATTATTCGGTGCATATGTTTGCATTTAATTAAGGGCTCATGTAAAGGAACTATGTTGGATTCGATTGGTGATTTCGTTAAGTATCTTGTGTTGCTTGATATGGGTAAGTTTGGATATGACATGCTTGATATGTGATACATGGAGCTAAGGCTCAACTTTGATATATGATATGTTATGATCCAAAAGATATGAAATATGTTACTTATGTTATTTTTGTGTATAAGTGGACATTGGATACAATTGGCATGCCATAAGATTATTTGAGCTCGTATAAGTAAGGGTGGACTACGGTCTGGGGCTACGACCTATATGTGGGGGAAATAAGGATTGCTTGTGTAAGAGATTCTCTCTGAAGCTACGGCTACGACCTATTTTCCGATATGAATGGTGTAAAGGGGAATCCGTGTATCCAATGGTACCAATTCAAGAAATAATGTATGCATATGAAGTATAACTTGATGATTATGAATTTGTATGATTTGTGGATTAAGCATGAGTTTATATGTTTCAAATCATGCATATGTTACCCAATTGATCACTATGTCATTCATGACACTAGTTATTATTTAATCTTGTTATAACTACCTCACTAGGCTATGTAAGCCTAACATGTGTTTCTCATGCATTTTCAGGACATTGAAAGAATTCTGGCTTCCTATCCTGTGCTTCCGTTGCAAGTCACCTCTTCATAAGTATATGTATGCCTATCTTTTACCTTAAACTCCTAGTCAAGTGGCATATGGTCCGAACATGTTTTGTATGAAAATTCTGATGTTTGTGTAATAGTCCTATAATGACTTAGTGTTGTATGCATGAAATGATATGTTTTGGAAATGTTAATTAGTTAAAAAGAACCTAAAATGAGTAATGGATTTTAGGCTTGTTGGTAAAATTTGGTAATGATTGGACAACATTTGAGGGGTTAAATTAGGTAAAAACTAGATAAAATCCGTCATTACAAGACAGTCGTATCGATACGAGGCTAGTTGTATCGATACGATCTTACATAATTGGACTTGATGAAGCAGAGAGTATTGATACACTAGGGAGTGTATCGATACAGACCTTGGTAGTAAGGTCTGAAAAAATAATTGCATCGGTACGACCTCAGGCATACCAAAACGAGTCATCCTACGTCAAAGTGTATCGATACAAGCTTAGGTGTATCAGTACAGAACTGTTGCCCTTGAATATAAAATTTGTAAAATTTGACTTAGCGTATCGATATAGTGTCAATTAATTCTGTTTAAAGGCTTGAAAAACAGTTTTAAAAGATTACAATCTGGTCACTAATAATTATATGGCTTAAATGGATAGGTTAAAGATATCCGATAATCGCGAAACTTCACAGGTTAATAATTGGTGAGTCTAATTACAAGTTGGTCATAAAAAATCTGGATTAGGCCCACTAATTTGTAGCGTTTACAATTTTGGCCCTTTAATTCAAAAAGTTTTAAATTAACCCCCAATTCCGATTCCGATCTCCGATTTTGTTTTTCGATAACACTTTCTGAACCAGTTCTCTACCGGACCGGGAAGGGGTGTCACAGTTGTGGTATCAGAGCCTAGGTTTAGTCGATTCTAGGACTAAACAAGCATCCGTTATCAGTCTTTGTCTACATATGCCACCTATGAGTTATTTGTATACGTTATCTGTGACTTGCATCTTACACGATTCAATTCTTCTGTCTGAATAGATTTAAAAATGTCAGCACCTACTGATAGACGTAATATAAACGAGCCCAATCCCGACTCCTCCTCTACTAAGGGGGATAACCTAAGGCCAAAACTAAGGCCAGAACTAAGGCCGAACGAGTGGGGCAGAATGACTCGCCTCATCCACCTCCGATGCCTCCGGCTCAGCAGGAGTATCTTTTGTCGATGGAGGATATGATTAAGCAAGTTGTGGTGTCCCTCCGACAGGAACCACTTCCTCAGCCTGTGTCCCGAGCTCCAATTGATAAGCTCAAATAGTACCCAGTCTATATATTCACTGGCCAGGATCTGGATAACCCTGAAATCGCAGAGTACTGACTGAAGAATACTTTGAAGGTGCTGAATAAACAAATGAAGTGCCCTAAGGAGCACAAGCTAAAGTGCGCCCTGACCCTGATCGCCAAAGAAGCCTAGAGTTTGTGGGATACGGTGACACTTACGGTGCCTGAACATCGAATTACTTGGGACTTCTTTCTCTAGGAGTTTCACAAAAATTACGTAAGTAATCACTACATCACTGAGAGGCGCAAGAGATTCCTTCACCTGAAGTAGATAGGAAAACCGGTAGAGTAGTACATCTAATAATTTTGTAAGTATGCAAGATATGGTGCAAAAATCATTCGCACGGAGAAGGAGAAATGTAGAATGTTTGTTGATGGTCTCTGTAATGAGCTAAAAATTCTTTTCACTGTTCTAGAGTTGGAAGATTTCCAGACATTAGTCAACCGAACCATCGCTGTTGAAGCCTCCTAGAAGGCTTCTAAAAGAAGGAAAGAGAACTAAGACTAATCCGATAAAAGATTTTATGATGACTTTAAGCCTCACGTGTCTCAAAAGAAAGACAGACATTGGGATCAGAAGTCCGCTACCTTTCAGCAAATGCCACGATTTGGCTACATGCCTCAGCTCCAGTCTGCAGGAATACCTGTCACCCGTACAGCTTTAATGGACAGCACTAGTGGTTCGGCAAAGGATTTCTAGATCCCTCTATATAACTTCTGCCAGAAGAGGCACCCAGGGTAATGCCGTAGGCAGTATGGTTCTTGCTACCTCTGTGGAGAGTCTGGTCACTTTATTCGACAATGTCCGTAGAATCCACATGCTCCTGCATCTATAGCTCCTCAGAACAATCCTGACAAGGGAAGAGGAGCGAAGTCGATGCTATCCGAATCTGCAGAGAGGCCTCGCAACACCAACACTCTTGCAGTTGGTCGTGATCCACAAACCTCTACTCAGATGTATCATTTCCGAGGCCGTGAACATGAGGATGACCCTAATGTGATTGCAGGTATGGTGGAGCTATGCTTTGATTATGTTTATGCATTGATAGATCCAGGCTCTACGCACTTTTTCATTAGTGAACCTTTGATTGAGAAGTATGCCTTAGAATCGGAACCGATTACCTCCAAGATTATTGTCTCTAATCCATTAGGAGATAGTGTGATCATCTGATGAATTTGTAAATCATACCCTCTGAGGATCTAAGGGATCTCGTTTTCGGCCAATTTGATGGTCTTGCCATTCCAGGAGTTCGATCTCATTCTAGACCTTGATTGGCTAGCTGAACACCAAGCTTGGGTAGATTATTCAAAGAAGAAGCTATACCTTCATGGGCTCGCTAGGGAGAGCATAACCTTGATGAAATCTAAGCTCGAGTCTAAAAAGATCCTTATATATGCCATGGAATCTAAAGGAGACTCAAAGCTTGAAGATGTACCAGTTGTGGGAGAGTTCTCCGATGTGTTTCCCGATGAACTTTCGGGACTCCTTCCCACTCGAAAAGTGAAATTCGAGATAGAAATGCAGCCTGAGACTACTCTAGTCTCTATTACCCCATATAGAATGGCCCCGATGGAATTAAAAGAACTAAAGGCCCAAATCCAAGACCTTTTGAATAAGGGATTCATTCGACCGTATTCCTCGCCCTGAGAAGCACCAGTGTTATTCGTTAAGAAGAAAGATGGATCGATGCATCTGTGCATTGACTATCTCCAGTTAAATAAAGTCACAATAAAAAATAAGTATCCACTTCCGAAGATTGATGACCTCTTTGACCAGTTGAAGGATGTTTCTGTATTCTCCAAGATAGATTTCTGTTTCGGATACTATCAAATGTTGGTAAAAGATTCTGATGTCCCAAAGATAACTTTTCGAACTAGATATGGTCATTATGAATTTCTGGTGATGCCTTTTAGGCTCACAAATGCACATGCAACCTTTATGGATCTAATGAACCGTGTGTTCCGACTCTATCTTGACAAGTTTGTGGTTGTCTTTATAGACGATATTCTAATCTATTCCAAAGTCTACACTTCCCACGAGGAACATCTTCGGATTATGCTTCAGACCCTTCGAGAGAAACAGTTGTATACCAAATTTAGTAAATGCGAGTTTTGGCTATCTGAAGTATCTTTTCTTGGCCATGTGATCTCTTCAGACCCAAAGAAGATCTAAGCCATCATTGACTGGATGCCTCCAAAAAATGTGGAAGAATTAAATAGCTTTATGGGCCTTGTAGGCTACTATCGTAGATTCATTAAGGGTTTCTCTTTGATTGCTGCACCTTTGACGAAGCTCCTCTGCAAAGACATTTCTTTTGTGTGGATTGTAGATCAACAAAGAAGTTTTGATCAGCTTAAGCAAGTCCTTACTTATGCGCTTGTCTTGGTGCAACCTGAGCCGGGCAAAGACTTTACTGTATACAGTGATGCATGCCACTTGGGATTAGGATGTGTCCTAATGCAAGAAGGCAAAGTCATAGCTTATGCTTCCCGACAACTCAAACCATACGAGTTGAATTATCCGACTCATGATTTAGAGTTAGCCGCAGTTGTGCTTGCACTAAAAATTTGGCGGCACTACTTATATGATGAGAAGTGTTACCTATACACTGATCACAAGAGTCTGAAATACCTCCTAACTTATAAAGAGTTAAACCTTCATCAGCGCCGGTGGATGAAGTTGTTGAAAGACTACAATCTAGTCATTGACTACCATCCCGGTAAAACCAATGTGGTAGCTGATGCTCTTAGCCAGAAACCTATTCCGTCTCTAAGATATTTAAATGCCCACTTTCGACTCAAGAAGTGTAGTAAGCTATTGGCTGAATTGAAAGTACAGTCGACCATCGTATCTCGAATCAAAGCACTCCAAGAATCCGATGAGGAGTTGCAACCTATTATTCCCAAGGTTAAGGATAGCCCAGATCCTAACATTGCCATAAACTCTGAAGGCTTATTATGTTTCCGTAACTGCATCTGTATTCCTGACGATGATGATCTTCAGAATCAGAACCTAAGTGAAGCCCACTCTAGCCATTTCTCTGTTTATCCGGTAGCAATCAAGACGTATAACGACCTAAAAGAGTTATATTGGTGGTTTGGCATGAAGAATGAAATCACAGACTTCGTGGCTATGTGTTTGACTTGTCAACGAGTCAAAGTCGAGCATAAAGTACCAACTGGCCTGCTGCAACCTATCGAGCTTCAACAATAGAAATGGGAACGCATTACGATGGATTTCGTAAATGGTCTGCCACTGACACCGAAGAAGAATGATATCGTTTGGGTCATTGTGGACCAATTCACTAAATCTGTTCATTTTCTTTCTGTGAGAATGGATTTTAGTTTACCCAAACTCACAGAATTATATATTCGTAAAGTTGTTCGGTTACATGGCGTTCCTGTATCTATTATTTCCGATCGTGATCCATGCTTTGCATCCCTATTTTAGAAAACCCTACAAGAGGCTTTGGGAACTCGAGTGCACCTAAGCAATGCTTTCCATCCTCAGACCGAAGATCAATCCGAAAGGGTTATTCAGGTAACCTTATATCTTCCTTCAATTCGTGTGTATAAGTAATCCATATGAATTTCGATTCTTCTTTGTAGATCTTGGAGTATATGCTCCGAGCTTATGTCATTGACTTCGGAACACGTGGGAGAAATCTCTACCCTTAGTCGAATTCTCTTACAACAATAGTTACTAGGCTTCAATTCAAATAGCCCCGTATGAAGTCCTCTATGGAAGGAGATGTAGAACTTCTCTTTGTTGGACCAAACTCAATGAAGGTAAGATGTTAGGCCCTGATTTACTTCAGGAAACCGAAGAAAGGATAATCATTATCTGGGACCGACTCAAGGCTGCCTTCGACCATCGTAAGTCTTATGCTGACCTAAAAAGAAGGGACATCCAGTACGAGGTAGGTGAAAGTGCATTCCTCAAGGTATCTCCGTGGAAGAAGATCTTTTATTTCGGGAATAAAGGAAAGCTAAGTCCTCGTTTCATTGGCCCGTTCAAAGTGATCGAAAAAGTTAGACCTATTGCCTACTGATTAGCTCTTCCTGAGGAGTTAAGTTGGATTCACAACGTCTTCCACGTATCTATGCTACGCAGATATAGGTCAGATCCTTCCCATGTGATTGAACCAGAATCCGTAGAGATTTAATCCAATCAGACGTACGAGGAAGAACCTGTACAGATCCTCGCACGAGAAGTTAAACGACTTCGTAATAAATCTATGCCCTTAGTAAAAGTTCTATGGAGAAGTCATTCTGTTGAAGAAGCAACATGGGAACCCAAGGAAACAATGCAAAAGCAATATCCCCATTTGTTCAGTTAAAGTGAAAATTCGAAGACGAAATTTTTTAAGGGGGAGAGTTGTCACATCCCGAAAACTGGCCTAGTTAAAAATAGGTTTCGGTGATCGAAAATTTCGAAACCAATGTAATAATGTTTGTAATGATTGACTTTTGTAGCCCTCGTGATCAATGAAACTACATTTTGGCCCTAAGTGGGTAAACGGATGCCTTGTATGAAATTTGAAGCCCAAAGTGCAAATTTGAGCTAGTCGTATCGATACGGCCATGTAAATATCGATACGGTTTAACGGTCAATAACTAACTTCCTTATTTTAGCGTGGGCGTACCGATACGGACAGAAGCGTATCGATACGGGTCCCCTATTTTGAGCCAAAATGATTTTGTTTTGTAAAGAAATGATGATAGGTGATGAGTCACCTCTATGCTTGTCCAATCTCGCGTGAAATTCATCAGAATTCACAAACAAATGAGATCATAAGCCAACTTGGGGAGTTGTTAACCCTTGGGCTTGAGAAACCCTCAAGTAAGGGAAATAATCCTATTGGTTGTTGGGATGGTGAAGGAATGATTAAGGTTTTAATCATTTAAAGTAAATATAAAAAGGAGAAGCTTTCTCATTTGTTCATCTCTCCCGAAAGCAAAACTCCCCCTTGTCCTTTACCAAGCAAGCACCACCATCTTTATCTTCTACCTTGAGCTAAGATAACAACTCAGTGCAATCTTCGGTTCTTGTTCAAGTTTAATATACCGATTGAAAGCCCACGCTACGTTCAAGAAGTGGAGAAGGATTCCTAGTCATCTCCAAAGAAAGCTAAGCACAATGGGATTGTGATTCGAAAGCCTCGTAATCAAGGTGAGTGTAGTGGTGTCAAGGGATAGGCTTGGTGCTATCCTGATGCATTATTCGGTGCATATATTTGCATTTAATTAAGGGCTCATGTAAAGGAACTATGTTGGATTCGATTGGTGATTTCGTTAAGTATCTTGTGTTGCTTGATATGGGTAAGTTTGGATATGACATGCTTGATATGTGATACATAGAGCTAAGGCTCAACTTTGATATATGATATGTTATGATCCAAAATATATGAAATATGTTACTTATGTGATTTTTGTGTATAAGTAGACATTGGATACAATTAGCATGCCATAGGATTATTTGAGCTCGTATAAGTAAGAGTGGACTACGGTCCGGGGCTACGGCCTATATGTGGGGAAAATAAGGATGGTTTGTGTAAGGGATTCTCTCCGGAGCTACGGCTCAAGGCTACGACCTATTTTTCGATATGAATGGTGTAAAGGGGAATCCGTGTATCCAATGGTACCAATTCAAGAAATAATGTATGCATATGAAGTATAACTTGATGATTATGAATTTGTATGATTTGTGGATTAAGCATGAGTTTATATGTTTCAAATCATGCATATGTTACCTAATTGATCACTATGCCATTCATGACACTAGTTGTTATTTACTCTTGTTATAACTATCTCACTAGGTTATGTAAGCCTAACATGTATGTCTGATGCATTTTCAGGACCTTGAAAGAATTCCAGCTTCTGATTGTGTGCTTCCGTTGCAAGTCACCTCTTCATAAGTATATGTATGCCTATCTTTTTCCTTAAACTCCTAGTCAAGTGGCATATGGTCCGAACATGTTTTGTATGAGCATTTTGATGTTTGTGTAATAGTCCTATAATGACTTAGTGTTGTATGCATGAAATGGTATGTTTTGGAAATGGTTAATTAGTTAAAAAGAACCTAAAATGAGCCTAACGTGGAAACTAAGTAAATGGACCCGAAATGCTATAAAATTTGGTATAACAGTAGAGTAATGGATTTTAGGCTTGTTGGTAAAATTTGGTAATGATTGGCAACATTTGAGGGGTTAATTTAGGTAAAAACAAGATAAAATCTGTCATTACAGGACATGCGTATCGATACGAGGCTAGCTGTATCGATACAACCTTACATAATTGGACTTGATGAAGCAGAGAGTATCGATACACTAGGGAGTGTACCGATACGAACCTGTGTAGTAAGGTCTGGAAAAATAATTGCATCGGTACGACCTCAGGCATACCGAAACGAGTCATCCCAAGTCAAAGTGTATCGATACAAGCTTAGGTGTATCGGTACGGAACTGTTGCCCTTGAATTTGAAATTTGTAAAATTCGACTTAGCGTATCGACACGGCCATAGGCGTATCGATACGATGTCAGTTAATTCCGTTTAAAGGCTTGAGAAACAGTTCTAAAAGATTACAACCTGGTCACTAATAATTATATGGCTTAAATGGATAGGTTAAAGATATCCGATAACCACGAAACTTCATAGGTTAATAATTGGTGAATCTAATTACAAGTTGGTCATAAAGAATACGGATTAGAGCCACTAATTTGTGGCGTTTACAATTTAGCCCCTTTAATTCAAAAAGTTTTAAATTAACCTCCAATTCCGATTCCGATCTCTGGTTCCGTCTTCCGATAATACTTTCCGACCCGGTTCTCTACCGGACCGGGAAGGGGTGTCACAACTCCACTAAAATGTACTTACTATATGTAAATATTATAATTGTATTAGTTTTTTTATAGAAAAACATTAAAATTGACCTCACTTAATTTATTGGGTACGAGACCAACAATACTTATTATAGTAGTATGATAATTTTCCGTACTCATACCTTACTTTGATCTCACCATACAAAAATTGTAACTCCTATACTAATTTATTTTAACTATAGCTATACAAGTACGTTACTCGTAATTGTAATCATTGAAAGAATCCTTTACGCAAGCAAATACGAGTAAATGATAAGCAGATGAATTGATGATCAAGTATTAAAGAAGGAAACTCTAAATATTTTCTTCTCTTTACTGAGATGTGAAAGATATTAAAGAATCATTATATTGAAAAAGAACCTTTAATTCAATACAATCCATCTTTCTTATTTACACAAGTTGATAGCCATAACGATTTCTAACCTCCTAACTATCGTTTTAGTTAGTTGAGAAGATGACTAACTAACCCAAGTTATCTAACAATCCTAACTTGAAAATAAACCGAACGAAACATAATATAGATTTAAATTTATTGAGTGGTTTTCAGCGATAAATGATAACGTTGTTTCTCTTGAATGCCCAGATTTTGAGCAGCGTAGTTTGTATATATGCATGAATTTATTAAAATTTAAAACCGGACTAAAATATTACTTTGTAATTGAATTAAAATGCTAAAAAATAATATAGATTTCATTCAATGAAAATTTAGTTAATATAAATGAATAATTTTATTCAACTGAGAAAAAGTTTATGTGTACTCGTATTCAACCGATTATAATCGAATCATGACTATAGCACAAACTGAGATTTATTCCATCACTAATTAATAATAAAATTTAAAGTGGTGTACCACGTTTACTTTAGTTTTCTTTCCTATGTTGGTTTGCATGTGTTACAGACATATAATGCTCAATTTTCATCTAATTTGAATTGTCTTTTGTTTATGCATCTGCCTAATTTCTGACCCATCATTCTTCATGTGCTCATCACATTCCTTTTCTTTGCTCTATTACATGTTCTTCTTTTCATAGTTTTTATTTATTTTTAAAATATTTTTAGGAAAATAGTATAATAGGAAATTGAAAAAAAAAATATACTAGTTAGTGTTAATACAAGGTGACGTTGGTTGTCAAGGATGTTTAGTAAGTAATATTATATTTTGTCTAGGAGACTTGTTGATTCATGGTATATCTCTTGCAGATGCGGTCTAAAGATGTAAAAATTATGTGTAATTTATAAAAATGTGGTCCTCAATTAAAAAATAAATGATTTTTTTATTAATTTTGTACGTAATAGACCGATTTTTAAATAAAAAATGAGTCTATCAGGCAGGACTCAAAATTCATAAATTACAACATCATTTTATTTTTCATATGGGCTTCATCACTAATCTAATTTTTGTTTTTCCCTTTGTATGCATTTATCTTATCTCGTTTCCGACCTTTTTTCTTGAAAACTTTATATATGTTGTAATTCCTATTACATATATCCAGAATTACTTCTGATCTCGCGTGTGTGTGTATATATGATTCGATGATTTGTTTTTATGTTGTGAGATTCCAAGTGAATCTTGATATGACTTAGCATTGATTCAATGATAACCATATAGGAGAAAGGTATGAAGAAAAGACATGACCCAATCATCGTTGTAATGCTATATCTGAAAGGGTGTTCTATGATGCGAAGTAATTGTTTTAACGAATTAGATTTGTTTAAGGATCGAACTATCAGTTCAAAGTTGAAGAATTATATTAACGGTAAAAGTTAAAAAGTTTTCATTATCTTAGTTTTAGGTGTGGGTTTAAGGGTTAGATTATAGAGATAGTGGTTAGAAATTAGGGTTTAAGTTTTTAGGGTAATATGATGAGAGATTTAGG
This sequence comes from Hibiscus mutabilis, assembly GCA_019671005.1. Taxonomy (NCBI): domain Eukaryota; kingdom Viridiplantae; phylum Streptophyta; class Magnoliopsida; order Malvales; family Malvaceae; genus Hibiscus; species Hibiscus mutabilis. Next base: position 21,916 of record JAGYYJ010000239.1, read on the forward strand.
TTTTAACCTATAAATGCTTAATTCTAATCCTAAACCCTAAATTCTAACCCCTAAGCCCAAATCCTATACTCTAAACAAATACATAAACCCTAAAACTAAAACAATTGTGAATTTTTTTAATTTCTACCGTTAGTGTATGAAATAATTACCCTAAAACATATGGATTTTAAAAAAAAATTTGTAAAAAATAATAAATTTAAAATATAAGTCAGGATCAAACTCCTACTTTCAAGGCCAGACCCATCATGCAAGTTTATAATATATTATAGGGTAAAATACACAATGGTCACTAAATTATCTCTAAAAATATAAAATAGTCATCAAACTTTCAAATGTTACTTAATGGGCATTAAACTTTAGTCTTTGTTACAAAATGGTCAATGAGCTGTTAACTGTCGTTAATTGGGTGACGTACCAGTTATAGAAATTTGAATAATATAGCATTTAGTCCTACATATTGACACATCTAATCAATTTATTCCTAATTTAAATCTCATTATTGATGTCTAAATTGTTTGAATGTGTAAATATTGAGGATTAAATATGCTATTATACAAATTTTCGTTACTACCACGTCTTCCAGTTAACGACAGTCAATGGCACAACGACCATTTTGTAATAAAAACAAAATTTTGATGACCGTTATGTAATATTTGAAAGTTTGATGATCATTTTATATTTTTAGAGATAGTTTAGTAGCTATTTGTGTACTTTACCCTATATTATATTATGTTAGTTTATATTTATATTATATATTATATATATATATATATATTGACACATTAACCAGACATCTTTATTGATAAACAAAAACAAAAACATACATCGCTTAAAATTTTTTAAAACACCAAAAAACAATAAGAAAGAAAATGATAAATCTAAAAATAAAAGATGATCGTTGCACAAGTCAGATCAGACACTTATTCTTTGCACCAAAGAAATTTTATGCGGTCTATTGTAGGAAGGATCATTGGGGAGTTGTCAAAACACGATCTAGATGAAATCCCCAAAATTAATAGCAACCATCTTCATGCTTATTACCAAGAATGACAATTTGTTATAAGTTACATCTGCAAACAACCCAAAAGGGAATTAAACTCTACGTGTCCATCGACAAAAATAAATCAGAAACAAGCGCTGTGAGGGTCATCGTACAAACACAAAAAATTTGCAAAGTAACCATAGCAACGTGCCATAAGGCAGAGACGTGTCATAAAGGCAGAGAAAACGTGTCATAGAAACAGAAAAATGTAACAACATATGCGAAAAAAAACAAAACAAACAAAAAAATAAAAAAATATATAAATCACCGATAGTCGACAACAAACATCAAAATTAGTGTCACGGTCGATTAGACAAAAAATAAATAAAAAATAAACCGCTAAAACTAAAAAAAAAAGAAAGAAAGGGAAGTGCGGCTAGGGTTTTAGACTTATATTATATATTTAATATCACGTAAAAATTAAATTTATAATGTATAATACAATGGTAGAAACCATTAAAAAATGTGTCCCGTTTTCCATATAAAAAGAACAAATAATAAAAGAATTAATGAAAGAAAGATTATATAAAATAATATTACATTTAAAATAGAATAAATTTTCTTTAAAATAATATCATAATACGAGTAAATCGAACATAAACTCGAATTAACCATTTAAAATAAGAATTGACTTTGGCAAAATCTCAAGTCCATATTTCGAACGGTTTTACTAATACAATATAGTATAAATCGAATAGAAATCTATTATTTTTTGGTGTTTCTATTTATATTCTACACTAATAAATTAGGATTTAAGAACTTGAAATCATAGTATATTTTTAAAATTTAAAGTTTAAATTTATATTTAAAATTTAAAATTTAATTTTTATTATTTAGGCATAAAATTAAGAAGAGGGTAGGCTTGTGAGCAGTGCACAGTAAAATTCTTCTCGAAATGTAGAATTTTTTAATATAAATTTTTATGAAAATATTTAATTTGATTTGATTTGAATTATTATTTCATAAATTTTATTAAATTTTAAAAATATTTAAATAAAGTTTGAGAATAAAACGAGACTCAAATTTTAATAATTAATGGACCGATTTTTAAATTTTAGTCTAATTCCTTAAATATGTTTAATATATGTATATTCTACATGAAAATATATGAATAAATATAAATGTAGTGATACATGTTTATATATAGTCGTTTAAATTAAAACTAATTAGTATCATAATATTATACATATGTACTCTTAAATTTGAATAGAAACTTATACAACTCGAATTTTATCAATTTCATTTAACTTTAATTTTTTAAAAATAAAATTTACGTTATAAAATAAGATACATCTATTTTTTTTTTGTTCTAATTGTCATCGCGGATCGCAAACCGCACCTCCCACACTTTTGGGTTTTGGTTTAATAACGACCGAAAGTACTTCCTTCGATTTTCCACTACACTTTAATTCTATATCAATTCCTTCACATTTTTTCTATTATCCACTGCCCTGTTCGATAAGGAAATGTACTAAAAAATACCTTAGCTCCTTTAATCTTACGCCTTGTTTCAAATTTTTTGCATTTTAATCATCGTTCACTCTCTTTCCCCTTCACTTTTCCCACCCCCAATCAAACTTCTCTCCTTTCAATCCCTTTCGTTTTCTCGTTTGCTAGCTTTTCCTCCCCCTTTCCTTTCCTTTCTTTTCTTGTTTTCTTTTATCCAATTAAACTTTTTGGCACTCAAATGCAGGCCATTAGAGCTGTAGAGCTTGCTTTTTCCAAGTTTCATGAGATCTTTTCCCCTCTGCTTCCATGTTCCCAGCAGAAGGAAAAAACCTCAAAGCTCTCCGTTACTGAACTACGCTATTTGATGAAGTATAATTCAGAATTACGGTCACTTTCGGCGTTTTCGAAGACTGTATAGACAAAACTGTACGTATAGGTATAGCTCTTTGCAGAGGAGCGACGGAGATTGAAAATATTTAATCCGAGATGAATATCGGCGACTGTACCACGGAAAACGGGAAGCAGGGGAACGGACATGGCGGTCACGTCGGTAAAGTCAAGGATGCGATCTGGCATCCTTTGGTGAAAACAACGGCTAGATCTTCAGCCGTATGCGTCGTCTTCATCCTCCTACTCGTCGGCGCGTTGATCTCCACGCACTTGCTCGACACCGCTGTAAGTAGCGAATTTTTTTATATATTATTTCAAATTTCACTGCATTGTTTAGTACGACTGAAGCGTTGCGAAAGCCATAATTGAAGCAGAAATATAATTTAAAATTCATAAAGATTGACTTAGGTATCTGTCCAAATTAAAATACTCCATTCGAGAAAAATGGCTTCAATCAATTCCTCTGGAATTAATCCTTTAAACTTATTATAAAAAATTAATTAAGTTCAGTTCGATTGACCTGACGATATAATATATAAGAAGACATGGTGTTAAGTATGTTTAATTGTTTAATAACTTCGTATTTATAGGTAGAGAGAAGTCTTTCGGTTTTTAATTTTATTTATCAAATTAAATTAAGTAAAAAGGTAAGGAATATATTAAGAATTATATTTTGATGTGTAAAAAATTTAAACAACTATTTATATTTAAACTATAAAATTTTAACCTAACACCCTACAACTTAAACCCTAAACCTTAAACTTTATACTTTAAATTCTAATCATAAATCTCAAATTCTAAACCCAACTTAAATCCCTAAACCTTAAAATTAAAAACCCATTATTAAGCTAACTTTAAATTATTTTTTAAAATAAAGAATATTTAAAATATTAAAAACTATAAAAAAAAAATATGAAAAATCATTATATTTTAGCCAATTAATTTAATTTGATAAACCATTTGTATACCAAAAAATAATGGAAAATTAAAAGTTGAAACATTTAAAAAAAACAATTTAATGACCAAAATTGTCATTAAAACTTATAATTATTTTCATATTACCGACATATGTTCATGGGACCCGTTTGATTTTTCTTGGTGTCCTACTTTCTTTGATTAAGTTTACCATCCCATACCTAATTTTCCGAACTTCTTTTCTGGGTTTGTCCGTTAGCATGTTGATTGTTGACAAATGTGGAATTTTCCCGTCACACTTGGGGTTTTAAATGGTTTATAGCCACATAAATCTGGAGACACGAGCATATAATATATTTATATGTTAAAGTTTTACTGTTATTTGAAGTTTAATATACCGTTGATTATACGTTGTTAAAAAATATATTTTAATAAAATTTATTGATTGAACTAATAATTAAAGACGTTTATATTATCTTATTTTATATGAATCTGAGTACAAAAATATACGTTAATTATATGCACTTATAGCTGTAATTGCTTGCAGATGAAGTTCCCTAATTGAATTCTTAGATGTTCTAGAACTGCGTGTTCATTACTTGCTTCTATTGATTTTATGCTCCAAGGCGCCGGTGAACACGTGGATTTTTCACGTGATAGGAATGGTTTTTGGTGCATGGATTCCAATAGTCAAACGTAAATAAATGGCTTGTTAATCATTATATTTTATCTTTATTGATAATTTAACCTGCCACAAGCATATGAAAAATGATGTGTTTTATTTAAATAATTTAAATTTAAGTAGTTTAATTTACAAATGTAAATATATTTATTTAGATTTAAAATCAAACATAAATATTATTATATGCTCAAATAGAGTGGTTTCGACAAGTTTAGGGGGGAATGGAAGATTATGAATAAGATTTAGTAGAAGTGATGTCTTGCGAACGGAAGTTAATAGCTGTGTTATAATGATTCTTTTCACATATAATTTTTTTTTGAAAGGGGAAACAAACAATTATGATTTGGTGAGGTTAGGGTTCGAACCTTTCACGTATAATTATATATGAGTAGACGGTTTGTTATTCTATTATAGATTTAAATTCTAAAAAAAACAATGGTTTAGTTTATTGGGTATTTGAATTTATCATTTTTAATAAAATATGTTATTTGTATTTTTTTAATCAGTCTGATACTTATATTTATAAAACGTTACACATTTGATATATAAATTTGTTATTTTTACAAATGCGCTATTTGTGTTTTTCTTTTTAATCAATTTGATATCTATATTTGTCAAATATTACATATTTAATATATGTATTTATTAAATTAATGTTCAATGTCAAAGTATAAATTAAATAATTTAATTTAAAACCAACTAATTTATTATTTTTAAGCTATTTTATATGAATAATTTTGTGTGATGTTTTACTAATGCAAGTACTTAATTTTAATAAATATAGGTATTTTGTTATACATAAATTATGTAAAATTTATTTTACAGAGCTTACTTATTTTAAACTTAAATATTATAATCTAAAATCTTAAACTTTAACCCTATTTTCTAAACCTAAAATGTGAACATATAAACCTCAAATAAAAACTTCTAACTTCTATTTTTTTATTAAATAGAAAGATATTATATTCTCATACTCTGGAATTCAAACTAATATAAGATGAGATAATATGAGTATTTTTAGCCACTATGTCAATTAGTAGATCTCCTAACTTCTAACATTCTAAGTCTTAAATTTACATAATCCGTGTATCAAAAACATTTTTCTATTATATTTATAATGTATAACAAATTCATAAACCAAATAATATATTAAACCAAAAACAAATTAGTAATTTAACTGTTGCAATCCTGATAGTGCAATTTGCTCGGTCATCACTAGTGCCGTAGTTATTTACTTATTTGGTGGGGATCATTGCTTTTGTGAACACTCCTTAATTTCTTTAATTCTCCTTTTTTTCAGTTTTAATTTTAAAAAACCGGTGGCCGTTGGATTTTTAGACTTTTGTTGGCGGCTAAGTTAAAAACAAGAGCTGAAAGCCCCAAAAAGCCCCGACAGCAAATCGAAATCCCAGTAAACTGCAGTGCATATGAGCTCACACGATCCTGCCCCAGACACTACCCCACAAACGCCGAATACGATGATCCAGACGGCAAACGCAAACGCCACGTGTCCGGAGTACTTCCGTTGGATCCACGAAGATCTAAGGCCATGGGCCTGCACGTGGATCACGCAGGAAATGGTGGAGAGAGCCAGAGCAACGGCTAATTTCCGGTTGACCATCCTAAACGGGACGGCTTACGTGGAGAAATATCATAGGTCGTTTCAGACGAGGGATGTTTTTACGCTGTGGGGGATCCTACAGTTGTTACGGAAGTACCCGGGGAAAATCCCCGATCTGGACCTCATTTTTGACTGCGTTGACTGGCCGGTCATCAAATCCGTCGACTACGGTGGGCCCAATGCCACTACACCGCCTCCTTTGTTTCGTTACTGCAAGGACGATGAAACTCTCGATATCGTTTTTCCAGACTGGTCCTTCTGGGGATGGTTATAATAATTATACCCTTTTTTTCTTTTACTTTTAGTAATTTTTAATGGTAAAATTCCAATGGAAAGTCCCCCAAATATGTATTTTAGGTGGATTTAATCTCTCACCTAAAATTGTGTGATGGAACCAGGCCCGAGATTCGCGAAGTCGTGGGTGCCGTTGTTGAATGAACTAATGGAAGGCAACCAAAGAATAAAGTGGGAGGAAAGGGAACCCTATGCTTACTGGAAAGGGAATCCCCAGGTTGCCGAAACCAGGCAAGACCTCCTCAAATGCAACGTTTCGGACCCACAGGATTGGGGTGCTCGTGTCTATGCCCAGGTAAACATAAACCATTGTTGTCCTTTTTTAGGTTTTAATTAGGTATTCATTTGATCCGGACTCAACGAGTTTCGACCGAATTTGATTTTATAAGATTATTTTTTTTAATTTGGTTTTGGATCGAGTTTTATAAAGAATAAAATCATATTCGGGTTTAGAGTGAAAAATATTCAATTTCGGCCGATATAATAGTATAATTCCTTCTAAAAATTTAGTGATACTTACTATAATACTCATATCTCAATGCATTTTTATCTTCTTATTTTATTGAATAAAAATGAAATAAGGATAAAATTTTTGAATTATCACTTAATTTCACTCTATGATCTATTTTAGTCACTGAACTTTCAAAACATTCGATTTACTCATTAAAATTTAATTTTCGACTATTTTGATCATTTTGAATTATTTTATTAATATTTTGATATAATATGGTATGTTTTATTATTATTAAATATAAAAATAAATTTTTATTAATATTTAATTATAAAATATACTTTCTTGCCAACATCTCATCCCTGCTACCCCACTCTCTTTTCGTCGTCTCCCACCGTCATCATCTTCTCTACATCGGCGTTTCGGCGCATTATTTTTCCCCTATCTTTTTTTTTTGTTACTGAAACAATCTAAAAGTATCCATGTTATTGAAACAAAATCAAACTCAGTAATTGCAATCAACAAGTGGCAAAATGCTATCAAAGCAAAAATATAAACTGAAGAAAATACAAAGCTTTAACTCCAAAATCCCATCAACATTCAGCAATTTCATCAAAACCAGAAGCAAATTAAGTTCATCAGAAAGTGGATTCAATTTAAATCAAGATTTAAAGTTTCAAAATAAGCTTGATTTGTACAAATGCCATAGCTTAAGGGGTATTGATGCATTTTGTCCCGGCAAAGGATCACTTTTGTACATATGTCGTACCTTTCTTTGTGCAGAGCTTCAATTGCGATATTCTTGAGAAAATTGAAAGTGGGTGTTGACCCATTTGCTGAGTTGACTCGCGGAGAACCCAGTAAAGCCAATTCATCATTGGGATTGGATCGAGGATAAGAAAAATGAGATGGGTTATTCTTAGCCTTGCATGAAACTGAGATGGTTCGCCTGAGTTGTGGCCGAGTGAGTGGAGGGACGAAATTAAGTTTAAGAGAGTCGAATCTACCGAGTCGAGAGAGAAAAAGAGAGAGCTTTCTAGAGATCTCCAAAGGGGTTGGAGAAGAAGAGCACAGAAGCCTTTCCATGGCTTCCCTGTGAAGTTTAAGGCTTTAAAAGGTGAAGTTTTTAGCAAAGATATTTGAGAATCTGTTGAAGATAAAGTTTTGAGAGGCAGAAAATAAAGGGGTTTTGTTGACGGTAGAAAAAGTAATGCGTCAGAACGTCGATGAGGATGAGACGATGACGGTAGAAGGCGGTAAAAGGAGAATAGGGTATAATGGATGAAATTGGCGGGAAAAATATTTTTTATAATTAAATATTAATAAAAATAATTTATTTTTATTTTAAAGTATTTTTTATATTTAATGATAATAAAATATACCACATCATATTAAAATATTAAGAAAATAATTCAAAATGATCAAAATAAGTCAAAAAATAAAATTCAATAAGTAAATTGAACGTTTTGAAAGTTCAATGACCAAAATAGGACATAGAATGAAGTTGAGTAATGATTTAAGTATTTTACCCATGGAATAATTATCATAACGCCTCACCTCTCTCCATATCTTTCAATCGTCTCCATATTTTACCGAATAAAAATAAAAAAATATTTATTATATTTTTGTCAAGTAAATTTGGAGTTAGATCGAACTTTTACCCTAAATTTTAGATCGATTTTAGATCGGATGTACCATCATTAAACGTCAGGTCTGGTCAGATTCAGAAGGATACTTTAAATTTCTGGATCTAGTGCGAATCGACCAAAAACCCAACCCATCCGTAGCCTTAATTCAATTTCTTCATATTTACTCTTTACGAATTAAACTAACAAAGCATATGCAGGACTGGGGAAGAGAATCAAAACAAGGTTTCAAGACATCAAACTTGGCAAACCAATGTATGCTCAGGTTAAATGATCAAGCCCTTCACTTCATTTTTCATTACATTTGTTTATTTTCTTACAGAAGTTTGAATTATGAGTTCATGTTTCATTTTCTGTGTTCTGAATGTACAATTCTCGTAGGTTTAAGATATACGTTGAAGGGTCGGCATGGTCCTTGAGTGAAAAGTACATCCTGGCCTGTGATTCTCCAACCTTGCTCGTAAAACCCCGATACTTCGATTTCTTCACCAGAGGTTTGAAGCCATTGCAGCATTATTGGCCCATCAAGTCTGATGATAAGTGCAGATCTATTAAGTATGCTGTTGACTGGGGCAACACCCATCCGGAAGAGGTAAACATTTTCTTTATAGTTAGTATTTATTTCTCATACACATCCTCGAATTTCTAAATTAGTCTAGAACTTCATAGTGTTCTTATCGAGTCCTTAAAGTATTAGTATTCGAATTAATCAGGTAGAATTATAAGTCTAATTGTCAACTTAGATGTTAAATTGTCAATGCATACGTTAATTTGATGTGTAGCAGTAGCACGTTCAAGATATGTGGATTTAATTTGGAAGTATTTATACTTCTAGCTTGTTTAGTTTGGATATGATGTGTTAGAAAATTTAAAAAAAAATAGTCCTTAAATTTTAAAGATTTATGTATATATGGCATGTACTAGGTATATATATGTGTCTAAAACTTTATTTAGGTGTCTTAATTATGTTTCATGTCTGAATACGAACTAACATTTAACATCCAAGCTAGCGTTACGATGATGAATGAACCTAATTGATATATATTTTATACGAGTTCAATGAGAAATTTATGTTTATGAGTAAAAAGATACCTTAGGTCCTTTCAATTTCAAAATTGGGTAAATTGATGCTTTCAATTTAATCCTTTTTTTAAAGTAAACAATTAAGAATAATTAATTGAAGCTTTAATATTTTTTCATCATTTTCACTTGATTTTGATTGACTTAATAACAAATTTATCCCTAAATGTTAATACACAATTTATACATTTTTAAATGTTGAGAGTTAAATTTGTTAAACTTTTTAGAAAACGGACCAAATTGACATCATATATAATTGTTGAGGTTTAAATTTATTATTAAGTTAATAAAATTATATAATTTGACAAAAACAATCAATGCTGTCCTTAATTGCTCATACAATTAATGTTTAGAGGTAATAATTTGTCCGAATTCAAAATTGAAAGAGACTTAAAAAAAACTTTTACCAAACTTATGGACCAATTTAGATTTTGAGCTTACAATACTAAAGCCTGTTTTTGTATTTTTTTCATTTTCCATCTGTTTGCTCAGGCAAAGGCCATGGGAAAGGCAGCAAGCCAGTTTATAAAAGAGGATTTAAAGATAGATTACGTGTATGATTACATGTTTCATCTCCTGAATGAGTATGGTAAACTGATGAGATAAAGCCCACCGTACCCAAAAAAGCAGTCGAATACTGTTCGGAATCGATGGCTTGTCTGGCCAATGGAAGAAACAAGGACTACATGATAGAATCGATGGTGAAAGGTCCCTCGGTTACGAGCCCTTGCACAATGCTGCCACCGTTCGATCTGGCATCGATTCATGATTTGCTTAGTGAAAAGGAGAATTCAATAAAGCAAGTAGACGAACGGGAGAAGAGATTTTATGGAAACCAAAGGTAAGCAGTGTCCATCAGGTGGAAATGAGAGATTGTTTCATATGTTATTTACAGGAGCCATAGAAAGAATAATGCATTGTTGTTGTTGTATTTGTTTTATTTATGCTCGGTGGTCCTTTTCTACTAATTATAGCAGAAAACAATATCAATAAGACAAATGAGTTTATGTTTTATTTATGAATGGTTGTAACTATATGCATCATGTTCTATAGTTAGGTAATTCAAAACATCAGAATTTGAACTTTCAACTTTGTTCGAGAGATTTAAAAGTTTATCTTATTAGACTAACTCATTGTTTGGTGATATCCTACAATTTGGAGTGTTTGTGTGTTTTTTTTTTGTGTAATTTCATAAAAATAGACATATGCTTTTAATTTGAATCCAAAATTTTGATTTAATCACTGTTAACTTGAATTAATCCAAATCTGAATAACATAAACTTACAATAATTCAAACCTGAAATTTTCAGAACTTAAAACAATCAGAATTTGGAAATGTTTTGAACCAGTAACACAAAATAACTTAACTCATAATAATTCAATCCGAAAGTTCTGAATAACCCAAACACAAATGTCATTAGACACTAATATTGTTAGGATAAAATGAGACAGAAATGATAATTTATGTACAAAATTAAAAAAAAATAAAGATACCAAATTGAATAATTAGGTATAAGGAGGAGTAAAATAAGCAATAGAGACTGTTAATTTTTTTTGAAATCAGAAACTATGTTATATTTACACGTATACCTAAGTTGGAATAGAAATCAAATGATTGAAAATATATTTATCAAAAAGTAAAGTATAGAGAATTAAGAGCTACATTAAGACTACGGAATGAGTGTTAAAACAAAACACAACCAAACAGCAGAAAGTGAATTCTTTTATGCAAGAAAAAAATTGTTAAAAACAGACACAAATAAGCGATGCTGAGAAATGGTAATGGTGGAGACAGAATAGGCCAGTTGTAACAGCCTTTAAAGAGCACGGCCTTTAATAATGTCGAAGCTCATTTCACTGGGATCTGTTGCCTGCAACTCCACTTGAATGCCATCCAATTCCCTCTTGAACCTGTCCTTTGAGCTAGCGTACACCATCTTACTTCTCACCCTTGATGTATCCGGTGCCCTATAAAACTCGGGAGCAGGGATGGACCCAAAATTAAACATTAAGAGGGATCAAAACATTGAAATTTCGAAAATATAATGGTTTAGTAAGTATTTAAGAATAAAATCCAAGGGACAATATCTAATTTGTTTAATATTTAAATTTATAGGACCTAAATTGTTGTTAGGTACAAGTTCATCTTTCTTCAATTCAGCCCCTACTTGATTAAATATTTAATAAACTCTTATATTTCTTTAAGGGGTTAAATTGTTATTAGACTAAAATTTATTAAATATTTAAAATTTGTATCAGGGGTCTGGCCGTAAGTAAGCCTCGAGAGTGCTGAATGAATGGCCTAGAGGTGTATAATTAAAAAAAAGAAGAAAAAAAAAAGTGAGGTTACCATGCAATGAAGAAGATTTTGCTTTTCTGGACATTCTCATCGGTGGTGAAATCAAAATCGAAGACGGCGTAGCGGCACTCATTGGCAGGCAGAGATGCGTTGAACTCCTCGTAGGTCGATGCCGGGTTCCCAACTTTATCCACCACCACTTGTTGCTCGTGAATCTTGAATATTATGTAGCGGTAGCTCCTCCTCGCCTTTAGCTCCAAGAATTTTAGCTTGCATTCGTCGTCGACGGCCATCCCGGATGCAGCGTTTGCCTATTCCAACATTTTAGTTCCCACACATATACATATATATACATAACCAAAAACAAAAAATGCGTACATTGATGAATGCATATGTCAAATGTCAGTATATCATATTCAATGTATGTGTTACTACGATCTCGAAATACGAGAAAAATCAGAAAAGAGACCTCACCATTTTGTCGTCGAAAGAGAATGTGATGTGGAGAAATGAAGAGTGAGAAGAATGAAGGAGAGAAATGTAGTGTTGGGTAGGATATTAGTAAGGGATCCTTAATTTAGGGGATCGATTCTTGGCAGGCGAGACAAATGTGATGGCGAGGAGAATTTTGAGGGCGAAAATAAAGGGGTAGGCAGGTCTACCAAAGCTTCAATGGCCCCTGCTTCTATGCTCGGATTGCCTATTTTTATCTACCCTCAACAGGTTTTCTTGTAGAAGTTCAGGTTTTGGCTTGAGCTTCTCATATTTCATTCGAATAATAAAATTCGAGTCCTAAACTTAAATTCTAAATTATAAACTCTAAATCTTACCCTAAATTTTTTAAACCCTAAACCTTAAACCTAAATTTTAATGTGAGGGCATAAATAACACACCAAAAAGTACAAAAAAATTTGTTCTCTTTAAATTCTCTAATACATATAATTCTGATTCCTCTTTAAAAATTTATCACACTATTTTTATAAGCAAAAATAAACAAGATTTAACCAGCAAAACAACACCATATGTATAAGGATTGTTATTTTTGCAGTGGAAAATAAAGTTTCTACAAGCGGGATTATTTAGGGGTTTAAGGTTTTAGTTTAGGGTTTAGAGGTTAGGGGTTTATGTTGTAGGGTTTAGAATTTAGGATTTATGGTTAAAATTTATAATTTAGGGTTTGTGGTTAGATTTTTAGGGTTTTAAGGTTAGAATTTTAAATTTTAGATTTAGACTTGAAAATAAGCATGCTTGTATAATTTTTTTTATACTGGCAGTATATCAAATATTAATCAATAACATTATAAAACTATAAGCTTCATATTTTTGTTTTTTCTATTTTCACACCCATTACAATAAACAAAACCATGTAGAAAGTAGCAACTTATTGGATTGAACACAACAAGCTCATGACTCGCAACATGCACGAACCAGATCACGCCGGTCCATACACTTGAACCCGGCTTGAGAAGACACCCCTAGCTAGTGCAACTTTCGTTTTATTTCAATTTTCAAACCACTAGTAAAACTTTGTGAAGATTTCCATTCAATCAAGATTCTAGTATGGCGCCATTGCCGGGCCAACTCCCATGAACTTCACGCTGCTGACGGGTCCCGGCGCAACCAAACCCGAGCTTCGGATCTCCGACATTCCTCTGCGCACATTCCCTTGTTGTGCTTCACATAGTTTCGGTAGAAAAACACCTGCCAAGACAACAAACATTTAAATAAATTTCATTTAATGTCTCGACTAATGGCGGGTGATAAGGACCTTTGGTGCAATTAACCCTAATATTTTTACCTTCTCCGGCGGCGAGGTTGAAGTAAAGGTCGACAATGTTGGGGCAGCCGTTGTAGCATTGAGGGGAGCAAAGCATTTCCGTGAATCGAGACTCGAGGAGTGAATCGGACGAGATGCCAAAGGAGTTTCGGTCGATGCCGCAGGCTTTAACACACTGGTCGGTTTCGATCCAGTTCCTGATCTTATCGGCTTCGATCTCGGATGTGCGGCAAGTGTATTCTTCTTCTCCGCTCCTCTTGACGTGCTTCTCTAGCACACAACGCTTGCCGGTTGATGCCACCGCGTAGGCGCAGGTGTCTCGGTCAAGGTGTTCACATGTTATTTCCCCTGCAAACAGAACAAAATAAATAGCTATAAATCACAAAACAATCCCAATTTTAACGTGATTATGGAGCAGAAATTGAATTGAAAAGTTACCTAGGGTGGCTTGCAAATTGAAGGCGAACAATGCAAAAACAAGAACAGCCAAAGTGTTGGAAGCCATGGGAATTTAATGGACCGACAACTATATGTGCTTTGCTCTATGCAGGGAAATGGGTGTGAATATTGATGGGGTGGGGAATGAGTCTATTTATAGTTGGTTTTGGTTTATGCAATGGCGGGGACTTGGAAAACCAACAAACACGACATGGTTGAATTTCGTGTTAGAAAATGACACGTACGCTATGTTAGTGACAATGATGGTCGTTATTAGGAAATACTGTTAGAAGATGGTCTTGGTTCACCACGTCATCCGTGGTCTCAGTCAATAAGATCTATTTATTTTTTTTTCAAAGTTAATTATCACCTATTTCCTACATGTTGATAAAAAGTGAATAGTTATTGAGTAATTATTTTGAAGTGTATGAATCTTATTGACTGAAATTACAAATAACATAATAAACCGAGTCCATCTAATAATTTATGATTTAAGTAGAGTATTTTTAGTGTTATGACATATTTAAGAACGCTAAAAAAGAAAAACAATATTTTTGTTCACTTGATGGGGCTACGGCTCTTCTACATCGTAAGCAATAATAGATTTCTTATAGTAAATGTTTAAGGATAGTTATTTGATGCATTGTTGTAGGTTTTTTCTACAAGCGGATTTTTAAAACGGTTATATGCTTCTTTTAGGACCCAAAACTTTAACATTTAAAATTTAAATCTTAAATTCTAAACTTTAAACTATAAAATTTAACTACAAATACTAAAATCCTTAAAACCAAACACTTATGAAAAACAATTTTTTACTGTTAATACATAAAATATTTTCTAATATTTAAACATGTTTTAACTTATGTCTTTGTATATATTATAACGACAATAATACCAATAAAAATGACAGTGGGGGCGCGAAAAGGAGCGGGGAGACCAGTGCAGATGGGGTCTATGGAGTCGATTGCTGCCGTGATCAGTGGGAGGGTATTAAATCGCAGCCCAAATTTTCCATATGGTCAAAGTTCGAACTCATACACATTTGTTCAAGTTTAGACCGTTAATAAATTCTGCGTTGTTCATTCAAACGTCAAACTTTGCCTACAACTCTTTTTGCTAAACTCAACATTTAGACTTAAAAAGTTTTTTTTTTTTTTGGGGGGCTTAGAAGACTTTCAACTATTTGAATTAAAGTATATTATTGGATTGAATAGGTTACTTTCATAATAAGCTTCTATAATATTCGATTCAGATTAGTCAGCCAATAAATTATATATTAATAGTTAAATATATATATATATATAATGTTAGTCAGTCCTTACGTTTATTTGGCGGTAAACATACATCAACGAAGAATGAACTCTTTTATATATATTTTCCTTGAAATGGTTGAGTGGTTGCACATAAGTTGAGTGGTTGTAGCGTGCAAGAGATATTGTAATGAAATGATGAAAAAGTAGGGATGTACATTAAGTTTGTTAATTTTATATTATCAGTTGAGAAATGTGTTTTGATATAATAATTGAAAATTTGTTTTGGACTAAATTGAAAAGATTTCAAAATGTTTATAAGTTCAAACAACTTGAAAATATGTTTGATGAATTTTAATGAAAATATTATTTAAAAAGTGTTTTAAGTAGCCAAACATGCGTTTTCAAAGTCACTGTACCGATACAGTATACACCGTATCGATACGCTTTAGGGCTTCAAGCTACAGGAAAATTCCAGTAGCCGAAACCGTACCGATACGGCTTGACCGTATCGATACGGAGTAGGGCCGTACCGATACGCTATAAAGCGTACCGATACCTTTTGTTTTATCCCAATGGCTCTTTCAACTACCCCCAACATGAGGATGGGTTTCAACAGTATTTTAAATGTCAGACCGTATCGATACGCTACCAGCAATATCGATACGCTTAGGTCAATAAATGCTCAACAACTTTTTCCCAAAGAGACCATATCGATATGGGTACCCCGCGTATCGATATGCCCTGCACCAGAACAGGAAAATAAGCATGAAAATCAGCCCCAATGGATCCAATTCAATCCCAACGATCTCCAACGGCTATGAACTCAATTGGGAGTATAAAAGGGACCTCCAAGCATCAATAGAAGACTAATGCTTCAATTGTCAACAACATTATGATGTCAAATGTGTCTTAGTGCTTAATTTCCATTCTTTATATAGATAAACACTTGTGAGCTCAAATTGTCAATGTATGATCAAGTGTTATAGGTTTTTGGTGATGGCTTTAGTGTGCAAACATCAACCTTTAGAGAGGGATTTTGTTTGCTAAGTTTTCTCTTTGTATAAGAGTGTTACCAAAGCCTTGAAAAGGTTTGTGAGCTTTGATTGTTAGACTTGGTGAGTGAGTCTAGGTTGTAAAGGTTTCCCCCTAAGCCTTGAAAAGGGGAAGAATTCTTAGTGAATTGTTGAAATCCTTAGTGGGAGCTAAGGTAGTGGATGTAGAACTTGTTAGAA
The DNA here is from genome assembly GCA_019671005.1 of Hibiscus mutabilis. NCBI lineage: Eukaryota > Viridiplantae > Streptophyta > Magnoliopsida > Malvales > Malvaceae > Hibiscus > Hibiscus mutabilis. Next base: position 38,485 of record JAGYYJ010000239.1, read on the forward strand.
ACTTGAACCACTATAAATCCTTTGTCTTTTTGTCTATCTTTTTGCTTCCACAAAAAACCACCCAAACATCAATCTTCTCCATACTTGTCAAGCTAAATTGGTTGAAAGAAATCGAACCTATCAAGCCTAATAATTGATATTAGAGCAAGGCTCAATTAAAGAGGATTAACATCCTATTGAGGCAATCCCGACAAGCTTAACAAACAAACATTCAACCGGAGTCATGGCACAATCCATTGATCAACCACCATTCTTTGACGGGACCAACTATTCCTATTTGAAGAATAAGATGATGTATTTTATGAGAGCCAATGATTATCATCTTTGGGACATAGTTGAGGATTGTTCGTTCGTGCCACAACGAAGCAAAGCGGAATGGAGTGTGGATGATCGCAAGAAGATGGAGTTTAATTGCAAGGCTTTGAATATTCTCTTTTGTACTTTTAGCCCGGACATCAACGCCAAAATATCTTCTTGTGATAATGTCAAGGAGGTATGGGACAAACTTGAAGCTACATACGAAGGGACAAACAAATTAAAGGAGACCAAGATCGATCTTTTCAACTTAGAGTATGAGAACTTTAAGATGAACCCGAATGAAGACATCAAGAGGATGTTCGATCAATTCTCCACAATTGTCAATCAACTCAAAGGTTTTGGAAAGGAGATTTGGAAGACAAACTCGTTTGAAAGTTGATTTACTCACTTCCGAATCATGGGAGTCCAAAAAGACGACAATTGTAGAAGCAAAGAACTTGAAGGAGCTCAAGCTTGACGAGCTTGTGGGATCTTTGCTCACCCATAAGATGATGTCTCAACCCTTGAAGAAGGAAAAGGAGAAGAAGATCAAAAGGCAAGGCATTGATGTGAATGTCATTGTCCTTCCATCCTCCACATCGACATGTAAAATAAATGGGAGGAAAGTGAAGATGAAGAGATGGTCAAGCACTTCAACAAATTCATCCGATTCATGAAGAAAGAAAAGGAAGAATTGAGACATGAATCAAGGATGAAGAAGAATAAGTTCAAGTTCAAGCCATAAGAAAAGGGAAAATTTGGCTACTTAGAGTGATGACAACTCCATCGAAGATGAACAAGCCAACCTTTGTCTCATGGCCATCCAATAAGACTCAAAGGTAACTTCTAACTCATCTATTTCAAATTCCTATACTTTTGATGAGTTACAATAAGCCTATGATGATTTGTTTTTGGAATGCAAAGCTTCATTTTTGAAAAACAAAAAGTTACTTTTTAAATTAAAAATAAAAAATAAATTACTTTCCAAAACAAATCTAGAATTTGAAGCAAAATTAAAGGATTTTGAACTTAAAGTTTTGAATTTACAAAATTTACTTCAAAATAAAGAAAGATCATCAAATTGAAGTAGATGATTTTAAGAAAGAAAAAGATTTGATTTCCAAAGAGCTTGAAAAGAAAACCAATGTTGGAAAATCAAATTTTTACCAAAGACAATCTAGTGCCCCTAGATTTATTAAAGGAAAATGTTTTAGAAGTGTTTGGGTTCCAAAAGAACTAATCACTTCAAATAAAAATGATGAAATTGTAAAATGGATTCCTAAGGGGACTAAATTTTGTGCCACTAATGTCTATGGAACCCAAAGCAATTTGGATACCAAAAATTACTTGATTGTCTTATTTTAGGTGTGATGGAAAGTGATCAATAAAGTACAACATTGAGGGGAGGTCCATACACACAAGGATGACACTTGAAGAAGGAAGGCTTCACATCCTCAATTGGATTCAAATGTGGTAAAATTAGTTGAATTTCTTTTTTTTTTATTCAACTAATTTATCATAATTGTTGGACTAACATTTTGTTTGATGCTTGAGTAAAAGGAGCCAATTTTAAAACCAAAATTTTTTATGTCAAATTCTTTTAACCTCCATTGTTATTTTGAACTTAAAGTTTCCAAAATTCTTTTTGATATAACAAAAATGGAGGAGAAATGATTTGAAAAATTGATTTTTCAAATGAATAAGGGGAGCTTTAACTACATTTAAATTTTAAAAATCTCTTATTCAAATTTTTAAATTCTAAGGGGGAGAATCACAAACAAATTTTTAAGTTGGTTTTATTATATCAAAAATGGGAGATTGTTGAGATATGTGTTTTGATATAATAATTGAAAAATTGTCTTGGACTAAATTGAAAAGATATTGAAATGTTTATAAGTCCAAACAACTTGAAAATATGTTTGATGAATTTTCAAGGCTTTGGAATTGTTTAAAAAGTGTTTTTAGCCAAACTGCTTTTTTCAACTACCCCAATGGCTAGATTTCAACGATATTTTGAATAGGGTTTCGATATACTAGGAAAATTGTTATGCAAAACATGTCAATAAATGCTCAACGACTCTTTCCCAAAGAGACCATACCGACGCTATAAAGCATATCGATACCCTTTGTTTTATCCCAACGGCTCTTTCAACTACCCCCAACGTGAGGATGGGAAAACGGTATTTAAAAAATGGATCAATCGATACACTACCAGCAGATCCACGTTCAGTCAATAAATGCTTAACGACTCTTTCCCAAAGATAGCTAGAAACTCAATTGGGAGTATAAATGGACCAGAACAGGAAAATGAGCATGAAAATCAACCCCAACGAGACTAATTCAATCCCAATTGTCTCCAACATTATGATGTCAATGGGAGTATAAAAGGGCTTAAGCATCAATATAAGACCAATGTTTCAATTGTCAACAACATTATGATGTCAAATGTGTCTTAGTGTTTAATTCACATTCTTTGTATAGACAAACACTTGTGAGCTCAAATTGTCAATGCATGCTCAAGTGTTATAGGTTTGGGTGAGGGCTTTAATGTGCAAACATCAACCTTTATAGAGGGATTTCATTTGCTAAGTTTTTTCTTTGTATAAGAGTGTTTTCAAAGCTCGGTTTGTGAGCTTTGGTTGCTAGACTTGGTGAGTGGGTCTAGGTTGTAAAGGTTTCCTCCTAAGCCTTGAAAAGGAGAAGAATTCTTAGTGAATTGTTGAAATCTTTATTGGGAGCTAAGGTAGATGATGTAGAGCTTGTTAGAAGCTTGAACCACTATAAATCCTTTGTCTATCTTTTTGCTTCCACCCATAACACCTAAATATCAATCTTCTCCATACTTGGCAAGCTAAATCGGTTGAAGGAAATTGAGCCTATCAAACCTAACATTATCAATAATCAAATAAATCGATATAATTATAAAAATTGAATAAATCAACTTAATTTTAAACTTAAAAATAAAATTGTTGATTCAATTTTTTTCTTAACCGAATAAACTGAATTATGCATTTTTTGTTCGTAATATTTATTTTTATATAAAATAAAAATAATTGTTGTTAAAGTAAATATATATATGTGTGTGTTTAAATTAATTAATTGGAATGAATTAGATCATATTTGAATATTTAATTTCATATTAAAAATTAATTAAATATATATATATATATATATATGTGTGTTCAATTAATTAAATTATTTTTCTGATTAAATTAATTGAATTATTTTATTTGAATATCAAAAACAATAACAGAATTAACGGTGAAAATTGAATAAGATAATTAAATATATCAATAACTAAAAAAATTTCAATTGGCTAATTAAATTTTACTAGTTAATTCAGTTTAACCGATTATAGTGAAGAAGAAAATTTTATAAGTGTGATTGTATAGGTGTGAGTCTTTAATCAAGTTGTTAATTTTTTTTGAGTTGGTCGGGTTGACGAGTTCTATTCAACCATTCAAAATTTATTTGATATTTTTAATAAAAATAAAATTAACTTAAATTTATAAAATTCAAATTAAATAAAAATTTAATTTTTAAAATCAAATTAAATTTTGTTCACTCCTAAATACTGATGAACTAGCATTATTTTTAACGCAGCGTCATTTACGGGATGGCCGAAGAGAAGAGACTTGTACGCATATATTTCTCTTCTGCCCGTTATTTTTTGGACTTTTGCACTTCCCATGATTGGGGAGTAAATAATGGTGCTTTAGATCCCATATTTCAGTTAATTCTTTTGACCAAAACCTTGTGTTAAACAAAAGTTAGGTGCTAAACTTTTGGGAAAAAAGCAAAATAGAGCTAGGAACGAAGTTAGAAATTAAGATCAGAAATTAAAGTATAATTAATCACAAAAACAAAAGGAATAAAGTTCAAATAAACTGAAATTTAAGGGTTTAAATACATAAATAATTCTATTAAATTTTTTGCAATTTTTTTAGGGCCGTATCCCCTAGGACGCACGTCCCCCATCCCTGAGCAGAACAATAGGTAATTTTATTAATTGACGAAATATTGACGGTGTATAAGATTTATATATTGACATTACTTCAAATGGTTAGGATCTACTTGTACACAACGTAAAACTATAAGTTTTACACTTTTTGTAGAACGTTAGATGAGTAAAATTGATTGATGAGATGAACTCTTTATTTTTTTAAGTGATAATCTTTACTATCTGACTGTTTGATCTCAACAATTTATTCCACTCATCTAATGATCCAAAAAACGTGTAAAACTTAAAAAATCTTACATAATGCAAATGGATCATATCCTTGGTTCAAATATTATTTTTGCTTAGAAAATAAACGTATAACAAAATTTGATTGATTAGATTTTGATTTTATTTTTTAAATATTTTATTTTATCTAGAATTAATATTATTGTTCATATTTTTTATTATTTAAAAAATAAATCCAAAATTCATGTAAAACGAAATTTTTATCGGACCATATTTCATTTCTTAAATATGCAAATAACAATTGATGTAAACTTTTATCTTTAAAGATTTATATATTCAATATATAGCCTATTTCGTGGTTTTGGACTGGTTTGGGCTTTTATTCTATTTTAATTTTTAAGGAAGAAATAACTCCATCCTATTGCATAAGGCCGATTGGCTTTTGTTGTTTCGAGGCGTTCCTTCTATTACTTGGGTTAATAACTTCAACGTTCAAAGCCATCTTGTTATTGAAGAAATCAATGAAATTGCTCCAACGAGAATCTGTCATTTTTTTAATATAGTTATTGGTATCCAATTTATTAGTTGATGAGTACGGATTAAGTATAATAACTGTTTATTATGGAGACGACTCTCTAAACTCAATTTGTTCTATTTACAACACTTGAATTCGAACATCTAACTTTGTTTAAAGAATTTAGTGCATCATCCCACTAAAACAGATGATTGTTGGTAGAACGAATCTTTCAATACATGATATAAGGAAAACGAATACGCGGCTTGTGTGGGTGTTACGTAATCATGGACCAATGGCATATGGGGTTTACCAAATTTATTGGTATTTGCTCTGTGTTAGAAGTTCAAGTATGAGGCTTACCTAGGCATGCTATGTGCGTGGGAATTAGGCATAGTTGAGATGGATAGCTTGGATGCTCTTCCCTTGTTTTAGTAAGGGAATGATAGTAGCGTAAAGTCAGAGCAGTTCAAAGATTCAGAAGGCCCTGTGCAATACTAAAATGTGGCTCTTAATTAATAGTTCATTTTTTTCATACTAAAATATTATCTTAATACAAAAAATATTTAATTACTCTCTTGAACAACAAAAATTTACTTATAAACGTCTAAAAAATTAATATTTTTACTTAAAATGTTTTCAAAATCTTAATAAATAACATTGCTCCCATTTTTTTCTTTAAGTAAAAGTTCTCTAAGTAATTTTAACTCAATAAATAATGTATTTCCATTAACATCAAATAGCTCATCTTTCTTAAAAGCATTTTTAAAATTATTACAATGAGTTTTGAGATTAATGTCGTCCAATGAAAGTAATTTATCAGAATAAAATAAGAAGTTAAAAACATTTTATATGATTGATATTGTTCAAATATCTTATCCAGAGAAATAATGGCTTGATCGACAATATATAGAAGAAGTATTCAATTCTAAATGACTTCTCAAGAGATATTAATGTACGTATTTTACAATTAATTTGAAGGACAGTGTAAGTTATTTTACAATTAATTTGAAGGAGGGTGTAAGTCGTTCGTAAATTGTTAATTATCGAATATAAAAATTTATTAGTATTTAATTTATGTTTGTTCATTATTTTTGGGGCCTTTTCTTATTAGGGCTCTGTGCGGTCGCTCTACTTACACATGTTCAGAACCTCCATTGCGTAAAGCATATTTTGAGTAGTCCGATTTAATCATATTTTCCGAGAGAGTAACATTGTTATTGATGGTTTGACAAAGTTTGCTCGATCAGATACTTTGAAATGCACTCGATTTGGATCACCTCCAACTCCAATATTCAATCTCTTACATGCAGATGGAAGTATTAGTACCTCTGCTTAGCTGATGCAGTGTGCGTTTTACTTCATTTGTTAAACATAACTTACTCTAATTATATTTACAATTACACATAACTAAAAAAATATAGCACGTGGTTAATCATGTTTGGTTTTTTTTTTTCTTTCTAAAGTGATGGCAAAACAGATAAGGTCATTAATGCAATGAAAAGAAAAATGAGACGAAGGATGATTGAAGCCATTGTTGATTTGTCCCTAAGGATTTAGCAATTACTACCATTTTCAAAATTTCCATGGGAGGCATGTAACCAAGAATGGACGTGATATGACCCAAACAAGTGAACCGGCAAATCAAGCATTCGAAAACAGGAGGAAAGTAGGGTTTTGTCTAGGGATGTGGACTAGAGTTTGATTATAACAATTTCAAATTTAATTAGGTCATTTTCGAGTTGGTTTGGAGTTAATTTAGTGACTTTACTTTAGGGTTGTTAAATCGGTATTCTATGTATTTTCGTTTTGGTATTCGTCGTTAAAATTTAACAATAAACTTGACGTGTTAGTTTTTATTTTTGTATTTTCTCTCCTAATAAAAAAATGACACGTCTACTTTTCTGTTAATTATTAATGATCGGGTATCAAAACAAAAATAAAACATAACATTAGATATCATTTTGTCAAAAGAAAATTCATTAAATGATCAAAATAGAAACACAAAATTTAGGAGTACTAAATAAGTAGTTTGCGAGATTACTCGAACTTATGTTTATAATTAATTTACAAAAAACTCAGTTCAAACTAGAGCTCAAATATAAATAAATTAGTTTTAAATTAAACATAAGATTTTTTGCAACGTAAATTAGCTTAATCTAATCAAAACGAATGAGCTTAAATCGACCAAATTTTATCTCGAATCATGTTCAAACTTTAAAAGTGAAATTTGGTCGAATTCGAGTTAAGCTAAGTTTCGATTTCCTATAGCTTGAGAATAGTACCATTCTAGCCAGCCACGCGAGCAAAATTGTGTTTGTCACAAACAGTTTAAAGATTGTAAGGTCTTGTATAATTTATTAAGAATAAAGGGCTTAATTTAAAAAAAAATTGTTAACTTATTATGTGCGTAGTAAATTGACTTTTGAATAAAAAATATAATAAAATTTAAACTCTATAAAGCATATCATTTTACTTTCTCCATTACTATTTTTGCTTTACCAGTCCATTACTATTTTTTTTCATTTTCACTCACAAACATCTAATGTAACTTTTTCTGAGACTCGTTTTTTGAGACTCTATACGGTTGCTATTACACTTGTCCAAAACTATTCTCGATTTCGTGCAACAATTGAGTTACTTAAAGCAGTGGCATGAAACACAAGGTATGACGGTCACATCGCAAATCTTATATTATAAGATGCAATGATCTACACCAGCACCATGCCATCTCCACGGTATTTAAATGAAAACAAGCCAGAAACACCACAGTTTGACAAACACAAGGCCATGGAAAAGGAAAGCTCCGCCTCCAATGGCTGTCGGACGGTGAGCTGATGCATGTCTCCGACCGTCAAATCAAAACACAAATGATATATTTCTTCATGACAATCAAGGCTATCAGAAAAGAACTGGTAATTTGCTACAGTATGTTCCCTACATAACCGGCAGAGATATTGATCGATTTCATGGGGAAAAAACTATCTTACGGGTGAAAAATATACATACCTTGGGGTTGGGATTGATGTGAATTTAGAGCTAGCGATGGAAAATTCCGAAGGGATCGCATGATCCAATGACTGAACAAAATCAACAAAAATGTTACAGTAAGAATCAACCGATCATCAATTCATTCATTCATTCATTCATTCATTCATTCATTCATTCAGGGTTTCAGAGAAAGCCGTATACATCAGATCAATGCGATCCCTTTGGAGCTCTCCACCTGCACTAAGAAAGAATACAACCACCTTTGTTTCCTTTTCTTCTTGTAGTAATAGGCTTGGGAACAGCGGGCTCTGCTGCGAAGCTTATGGTGAAAATCCGGAGATGGGGTTCTCATTTGTTTCTTTGATTTCTTTTTATAGAGGAAGAAAAGAAAGGGGGTTTGGGACAGAGGCGGAGTCACAAAATTTAAATTGTTGTGTTAAATTTTTATATTAACTTTTTTTCATTAAAAGCGGGAGGACTCAAAAAAATGGATGTTAATTTTCTTTGAAAGATTTTAATTATTTTTTAAATAGTGTCAATTTCTCAAATTTTTATATATTTTTTATATAAAATATATATGTAGAAAATCTTAAAATCTTGAGGGTGTTAACTGGCATCCCATTGCATAATGAGGTGAAGGTCTAAATTATACATAATCATGCTACTATATTGTGTTGATACAAGGGTGAAGGCCTAAATTATATTCGAGAGAGGCTAGAATTGATTTACTGAATGGAGTAAAAATATATTTAAGTGTTTGTGGTTAGATTTTAAAGTTTAAAAATATAGTTTAAAATTTAAAATTTAGAGTTTACATCCTTAAAAAGGACATGTAACAGCTTTAGAGATTCACTTGTGAAAAAAATTTATTAATAATACATCAAATAATTACCTTAATTTTAACCCTACAAGATATAATTTGCAATAAAAGCAATTGAAGCATTAGGTATTAGTGCAACATTTTTCACATTCATTTTTTATGACTTTCACACCCATCTTACGAGTCTCACTCCCTCCATTTCAACCTAGCATGTGCATTAAAAAAAAGTTGATGTGAACTTAATTATCAGCTGATTTATCATATAAGATGGTAGATTTTATACGTAAAGTCAGAAGTTTGGATTATGATATTATAAATGAAATGAAATAAATTGAATTGAAAAAAATATTTCACAATAAACTTTTGTTGTACTTGATTTAGATTAGTTAATCAATAAATCGAATATTAATAATTAAAAAAAACTAACGTGGAAAAGGAGAGTTAAGCCATGTGACTATGAGTTTATATAGGGAGGTGATGTGGTCGCTTTCTAAGCCACGAGGGTTTTCCTGCCCAATCTTGCAATGCTTCAAACTTAGGCCCTCAATAATCACTGAACTTTTCAAACAATTGCAATTTGCTTTTAAAATTAATCATATATCTCTATTTCAAATTATTAGAATGAATCAAATTTCTTAATTCCTTTTTATTAGGAACAAAGAAAATAATTGTAAATAAGGATGGCAAAAAAAGTATGGAAGCAACGTGTTTGATTTATCTTGATCTTCCGGTGATTTTTCTTTTCAAAATCGAGTTTTAAAACGAGACGAGTTAGATTTTTTATTAAGATTTTCAGGTCGAATTAGAGTCGGAATTATGTATAGTTTGTCCTGTCCACTTTGATATATTTATCAAAATGCCATTTTTTAAATTCTATAACTATTTGTAATTATAATTTCATAAATTCATTAGATTTTATAATATTTATTTAAATTTTATAAATATTTGGCTTAAGGGTATAAGAAGCCCTTGAGCTTTTAAAAAAATCAATTAATCCCTTGAAATTTCTTTGCACCCAATTAAGCCCTTGAACAAATAAATTTAATCAATTAAGTCCTTAAACTAAAAAATTGAATCAATTAGTCTCTTTGACCAATTTTTTCCGTTAAATCTTGACAGTTTTTTTTAAATATTATTGACATGTAATTCACTACAGTTCATCGAGTTGCATTTATATATTTTTTCAAAAAATAATTTTTTATAAATTTTATAAGATTTTTTAGTATTTTTAGAACTTTTAAAGAATTCTTTAAATAAAATAAAAATTATAAAAATGTCAAGTAGAAACACTGTGACACAATGCCCTGCACCAACATATCGAAAAAAACTGTCAAGATTTAAAGGTCAAAATTGGTCAAATGGCTTAATTGATTCAATTTTTTGGTTCAATGACTTAATTGATTAAAATTCTTGGTTAAATGGCTTAATTGGGTGCAAAAAAGGTTCAAGGGCTTAATTGATTTTTCCAAAAGTTCAAGAGCTTTTACACCCTTAAGCCTAAATATTTTATATACCTTTCAAATACATTTGATTTAATTTTTTATTGTATTGTATAAATTTTAAATCGGATCAAAATAGAATGGAGAAAATCATTTCATAATTAAAATCGTAAAACGAAATTTTAAAATATTAAATAAAATTTAGGACGAGAAAAAAATATTTATAATTCAGTATTCAATAAACTCAAGATATTATTAGACCAATTATTATTAGGGAAATTATTTGATGCACCGTGAATTGTTTCTCTCACAAGTGAGCTTCTAAAGCTACCACATGCTCCTTTTAAAAGCCCTAAATTTTAAACTCTAAGCTTTAAATCATAAAATCTATTTCTAAACTTTAGAACATAATCATTAACACTAAAATCCTAATCCTTAAGCTAAATCTTTAGAAAACAAATTTTTTATTGCCCGTGCATAAAATAATTTTATTATTATTATTATTATTGATTGATTGAAAAGTCCCCATAAATTTGATCAAAAAAATAAAAGAAAAGTAACCATAAAGGTAAAGCAAAGTTATTCTAATTCTAGGCATACAAATTACACTAGGACAGGTAAGCCTGCACTGGCTAAATTATTCCAAAGTTAAGCACATAGATTTACACATCACATTGACAATTAAATCATGACACGTGATGAAGTTAAAAAGGCAAGACCAAAGGACATGGCAAGAAATGTTTGAGGACAGACAAGATAGAAGAGATTGAATAAGGTTTTTCCCATTAAGGCTGGTAAGAGTAACAATCAAACAGCTAATGTTGTTTGTAAGAAACCCAGCACCAAGTTCACTTTCAGAAAATGACTTTGTCCCATTCATTTCCCGTTTCTATTCTCTTCTTTATTGCAATCTTTATCCATTGCGTACTGCATTTTTTTTCATGGACACGACATGTATTCAATTTCGTATATAATTGTCACGCTTAATTGTTTGTTGAAATATTATCGATTTAAAATTAAAATATATTATCGATTTTATGCTTTTTGATACAGTGAATGGAGATAAATTGTTCAAGATTGATCCGAGACCTAATTAAAATAATACTAATGTGATGTTTCATTATTAGAGATGCCGATGAATATTCAATTAACTGGATTGACTAATATTAACATAAGTTATTCATCTTAAAGAAATATTAACATATGTTTGGTTGATCTTCAAAATCACATCTCATTTACCGGTTTGGCTCTCTATAAGTTGGCCAAATTGGGTCCACCGTCCATCAAATATGATAGATATAAACTTTTCTCGATATGCATAGAGAGGATCATCTTACACTATGTAAAGCATAAAAATTTTATACTTCTTTTGATTGTTGGATTAAGGTAAATCGATGATTGAGATTACCCTTATCCAATAGTTGAAAAAAATATAAAAATAATTGAGTTTTATACAGTGTAAGTGGATCATAATCATCTATCTATCTATCTATCTATCTATTTATCTATCTATCTATCTATATATCTATCTATAGGGATGAGATCTAGTTATACTGTGTAAAATTCAAACACATGACCGTTGGATGAGTGAAATGGATGGACGGAATTAAAAGTAAGATATGTGAAGATCATGACTTGGGGGAAAAATAAGGAGTTAATCTCATCCATTCATTTCACTCATCTAATGGTCATGAATTAGTGTAAAGCTAGTTGAGTTTTTTTCACATTGTAAGTGGATCCTAACCTATATACATTCATATATATTGGATGAATCCAATTACACAGTGTAAATTTTTTTAAGTTTTACACACTTTTTGGATAGTTGGATGGGTAAAAGGGAAGGCTGAGATTAACTGTAGAATATGTGAAGATTATCACTTGAGCAAAAGGTAAAGAGTTGATCTCAGTCATCCATTTCCGCCATCCAACTATCTCAAAAACATGTAAAACTTAATATATATATATATATAGGATCTAGTTACATAATATAAAACTCTCTATGTTTTACACGTTTTTTGGATCGATGGATGAGTAGAACGAATGACTGAGATTAACAGTAGAATATGTGAAGATTATCACGTGGGAAAGAAAAGTAAAGAGTTAATCTCAACCATTCATTTCTCTCATCCAACGATCCAAAAAACGTGTAAAACTTAAAGAGTTTTACACTGTGTAAGTGGATCCTAACCCATACATATATGGGATAAGATCCGGTTACGCAGTGTAAAACTTTTAAGTTTTACACGTTTTTTGGATTTTTGGATGGAGCAAACGGATGTCTGAGATTAACAGCAGAATATGTATAGATTATCACTTAAGAAAAAAATAAATAGTTAATCTCATTCATCTATTTCCTCCATCCAACGATCCAAAAAAAGTATAAAACTAAAAAAGTTTTACATTGTGTAAGTGGATATTGATATTGAATACATTTCTTATTTATTGTCCTATCGTTTTCTCCTTTTCAAGCGATGGTGACATGATCGGATCGATTTTTGCCTCTTTACAAAAAGCTTTTCTAGAGCTGTTGTGGGATCAACTAATTATAACCATTGTAGGAGTTAGATGTCTGATGAGCCATCGACATGCATAAAATTAAGGTGGGTACTAAGCAGTAACGGAACTTGAAGAAAGTGTTAGGCGTTACATAAAATTTTTAAAAAATTAAGGAGTTTAAATTAAAATTTTATTTTTTTTGAAGTGTTTAATTTATATATTTTTTAAAAATTTGGGGTATAATTAATTTTTTAATAATTTTGAGAGATTATGTTGTTAGAGTATGTCTCAAGACCAATCATAATATTATAAAAGACATATTTTATCATGTTTATTAATATAAAGTCATTATTATTATTTCAGTCATTATACTGCGTATATATAAATAAGCTGAATTATAATAAAGTCCTTAGAATAATATGGTTAGTCTTAAATGTTCTTAGTCGAGTATTATTGTGAGCAAGTACAACAATAATATATTAAGACAAACATGTAGTTGATTGATGAAAAAGTGTTGTCGTTGACATAGAGATGTCAAAATCAATACATAAACATGTGTTAGAGAACGACATACTGGACAGATCTGCTATGAGCATGTTTCTTAGATTATTATGTGACAGTCACAACATTGCTCATAATGATAACTACGTGTATGATCTTCAGACTTGAGATCATCATTATTTCAACATCGTGACTGGCATATTTTGATATAGTCAAACGTGTATCGTAACTGACTGCGCCATAAAGACTGATATTGGATATGTCACAATCTATGTAATGAGATATGGTTGATCAAGATAGGATTTATCTCTCCTACATAATAGAAGTAATATCGTAGGCCACTTGATTGCGTAAGACTAGAAATGTATGACCAAGTTCGAATAAATTGATATGAGATATCATAGTTAGTCGTTTATTATAATCTACTCAAAATATCAAGAAATATTAGATGGACTATACAAGTGTAGCTATTTCATGATTTGGGTCCGATCTAGATATAAGGACAAAATGATGTAATACATGAAAAGAGTTAATCACGAAAAGGTTATGTCGAACCGCGACTTCCTGTAACTTAGGTAGCAATAATGTATCGCTAGATGTCACTCATTTTTTGTAATATTCTAGATATTATTGCTAACGTTACATGAACCTACAAGGATCATACCCTATGATTGAAACGAACAAATATTGACTATATAGCATATGTGCAAACTTGTACACGAAATTAATTAGAATCGAAATTATTATAATTATTGTAATTATATAGATAATTTCGTTTATATATTTTAATACTAGATAATTATTGTAATTATCAAATACTATTAAAATATATATATCCTAACCTAATTAAAGTAGAATTATATTTTACTTATTTAATTCTATTCGGTTAAATATATTGTATATTTAATGAATTCGAATTTAATTAGGATTAGGGTTTTGAATGACATAAGGTCTAGCAACCAAGATTATGCTAATTGTGAAAAACCTCTCTAACAGTTAGAGAAGTAAAATATAGTTGTTTCGTTAGGGTGGGCTGCGTAGAGGTCGGAGCGTTTTGCGACAACTAGGATTCGATATCGTGCTGAATGAATCGAATATTCTTACGTCACTATAGTTTTCAGATTTAATCGACATAATGTTTCATCCCTTTTCACCCCGGATTCGTTCCTCGTACATAAATCACTGGTGGAATTTACCGGATAATTTTTCCGCTGCGCCATGGGAAATACCGGCGTTTCCCAACATATGCCCCTACTAGTCACTGTTACCTTCCGTCACTGAGGGTAAAATAAGCTCAGAAGAGTACTTATTGATTGACCGAAAAAGAAATTTGAAGTCTTAAATTTTTAATTCAGGCGAGGGCGATCCTCTCAATCTAATTTGCTCTACTGACAACATCAGATTTGAAACTTTAACCTTAAAGAATTTAAGGTTTTATCTTACTAAATCAACTTTAATTCTGATATAATTTGAATTTGAATTTTATTTTTAAAAAATCTAATATAATTTAATTATGAATATAATCAGAATTCATTCGACAACTCAGCATCAAAAGTTTTCACACCAACTTTTTGTTGAAACATTTGAGAGTGGAAGTATCGTAGGCTTCCAACCTTGGTAAATCGTGTCATTTTGAAAGTTTCCATCAAGTGATTATCAACTTTTCCTGAAGGAGAGATCACTGTCTGACTCTTTCAAGTTCTTATTTGTATGTATGTCAGTATGCGTGTATATATTATTCTGTACAATCTGTTATGTGCTAATCAAAAAAAGGGCAAAACAGGTTTACCTAGGTAGGTCGAATCTATTATAGTTTTTTAAAAGATATTGTATGATTAATAGCAACGGTCGTACAATGAAACTCATTAATACATGTTTCGTTAAAAAAATTTCTCTTAATCAAATTTATATCATAAGAAATGCAGATGAAAAAAATAAAATTGGGTTGTTGTTCGTGTCTAGGTAGTTTATTCCTTTCGATTCAGATGGAAAATTGTAGTAAGAGATAAAATTAAGATGAAATTAAAATGAAGAAATGTCAAGTTGTTTATCTTTAAAATTAATAAACTCCTAAAAGATAACTTTAAAATAGAGGATTGACGTTTAATTACACTAATTTTAAAATTCACATATCCTAAAAAATAATTAAACTAAAAAATTTGATAAAACTAAATTTTATTAACTTCAAAATTATAGGGTTTTAACAAAAATAAACAAAAAAATTGAGAGAGGGACCATAACTTAATATTAGCAGTTTTAAAATTTTAAAGAGTTAAAAATGCAATTAAACCATAAAAAGTAAGGTGTCTGTGTCTCATTAGGCCCACCTGATATTTCGTCCATGACTGTGATCTAGGATAGTTATAAGAAAAAAAAAGAGAAAAATGAGTTTTAATTTTCATTTTGGGTTCTAAATTTCACCTTAAGGTTATATTAGTGAAATTTTGACGAGAGTGTAAATTTAAGTTTTGTAAGATGTGACGAGTACGACAGTATGAATCTGACTATCAATTAGTAGAGTTAAGTTGATAAGTGAAATAGACTTTACAATTATCTTGTCAACCGTGTTATAATTTCTTGATAAAGTTGATCATGAGTGTTTTTTATTTTTTTTTAAATTTTGTGTTCGAATGAAAGGACATAGAAGAATGTTGTGCGAAAAAAGTGTTGTGAAAGAGTTGATGACGGAGAAAAAGAAAGGAGTATAACCAGAAACAATTAATGATTTCTAATGTGAGTTGCTTACCGCATGCGGCGGTTGTAACGGTGGTGCTAAGGTCAAAGACTCGAAGCTAGCTACAACCGAAGCCATAGAAGAGGCAACATCACGCTCAGCCCCGGTCCACAGCACTGGCACATGGCCCCGCACGATCTCCCGCTGATACACTTACATCGATGTGTTCCCCCGATCCTTCACCTGTGGGGGTCTCTATGTTCTCCCGTCTTTACTACTGAATTGACAATTAAAACTTTATTATTTTTCATTTTGCCCCACTCTGCTTTACTAGGTTGTCCACGTTAATGATCAAATTTTCTTTCTCCTTCTTTTAATTATTATTTATGTTTTGATATCAACTAGTTACTCCAGCAGAAAAAAAAATAGAGTTATTTTAAAAAATTCGTATTCTAATATATGTATGTGAAAATTGTACTTTTTTATTAAAAGATTAAAAAATATAAATTTATACTGCCATATAATCATATTAATATATTTCTCACTCTACTTTTTTAGGTTGTTCACTTTAGTGAACCAATTTTCTTTCTCCTTTTAATTATTATTTGTGTTTCGACATCAACTAGTCACTCCAGTAAGTTCGAACATCTTTTTATGTGTGAAAGTTGTGTGTTCTTTATCAAAGAGTTAAGAAAAAATATAAACAGATGTTATCATACAATCACACCGATATATTAAATACATATTATTCACATTTCGCATTGTAATGATAGGAATTTAATTTGTTAAGTCAAAATTTGCTTGTAATCCTTGTACACTGCGTAAGCTATATATTCATATTTTTAATTTAATCATTTTATCCCAAATTATTTCGTTATATTTTATATATAATTTAAAATTAAGACTTAAACCTTAATCTTAATAGACTGCTAATAAATAATCAACCCTTACAAAATTTGAATCATATATCTATTATTCACATCTCCCTAAACCAATTTTTTAGCCGCAAGTTGTTAGCCACTTGCATATAAACTAAAAACCCATTTTCGTTGCTTGTTATCTGTCATATTATTAAAAACATTTAAAATTCGAATTTTAATATTGTGTATGAAGTAAGTTGAGTTAAAAAAGTGGTTTCATAATAAATACGTGTAAATATCTGATATAAATTACAAATGAATCAAATATTGATGATTATAAAATTGTGATGGAGCAAAGGAATCGGTCTTTGTAGAGATTGAGGAAGATCAGATCTCAACTGTTTATATATTTGTATGATTGGTGTCGTATGTGTGTAGGTAAGAGTTGTTAAAGTTCTGTCGAAACAAAATGATAAATTCAAAGGCTCAGCATATAGGATGCCAGGTTAAAGCGTTGTTGAAACAGAATGCTAAATCCAAAGGCTAAACATATAGGATGCCATTTTTAATGGTTAGAATCAAGTTTAGGTGCGGAGATTGAGATCACTAAATTCTGTTGATTGAAGAGTTCGACTTCATAAAGGATTAAAATTTGAGAGACTGTTGACGAGATTCAAATCTTAATGTTTGTCATACTAATGTATATTCAATCAACTGAATCAATATACGTAGATATTAAGGGTGTAACGAGATGGAACAGATCGCGAGCAACTCAAGTTTGACTCGGTCAAAGTTCAGTTAAAATTTGACTCGATTGAACTCGACTCGAATCCTTAACGAGCCGAAACGAGCTATTCAATACTCGACTCGAAAAACTCGTGAGCTACTCGAAAATAGAATATATTATATTATATTGGTTAATTAGAGTTTAATTTTGAGGTTTGGTTTTAATTTAGGGTTTGAGTCTGGTTTGAGATTTAGGGTTAGGTTAATAATGGTTGATAGGTTTTTGGGGAATAAGGGTTAGCAAATTAGGGTTTAGTTCGAACTTTTCGAGTTCCAATTTTTATTTTCGTGTTTGATTCGAGCTTGATAATTTTGAGCTCACGAGCTTTTGAGTCAAGCTCGAGCTTCAATCGAGCTTGATAATTTTAAACTCACGAGCTTTTGAGTCGAGTCAAACTTAACCTTAAGCATTTCAAGTTTGAGTCGAGCTTAACGATACTCGAGATCGACTCGGCTCTAAACGTAAATATACATGATCATGCGATAAATAGTGTCGGGGTTTTTTTGTCCGTGAAGTACTCAGTGGTATTGCAAAGGTGTCCCTACTGCAAAAAGGCAACACTTAGTTGAGACTTTGAGAGAAGAATTAGTAAATTAGCTTTAGCTTTTATGAAATGAAAAGTTGACTTAACCTAAGAGTGGGAAAGGGGATTCGGAAGTGGCGTAATAAAGGAGGAAAGGATCCAAATGCTTTTAAAGATGTGCCGTAAAAGGAAGCTTTAAGAGATGTGGCATTGAAAGGAAATCTTCTACTTTTTTGGGCTTTTTATATATATTTCAACATTAAAAAATTAAATTTTAAATTTTTTTTTTGACAAACCGATTATCTTCGCGTAATACATGTGCAAAGGTGATCACCCAATCCTTCCGAAGCCGAAATGCAATTTGATACAAGTTGTTTGTGATTGCACTCGTGATTTTAATGGTGGAAAAATCTATGAACACCCATAAGCCATAGAAATTTTTGTAATGGTCTAAGCAGGTTTTCGGCCTATGAGCCGAATTTGTAGCCCATAGGCCACAATGGATCAGGCAGATCATTGTCCATTAAGGACAAGAATTAATATTCATCAAAAAAGAGTTTTAAAAAGAAAGGGCCCTACCGGGATCTAACCGGTGACCTCTTGATCTGCAGTCAAATGCTCTACCACTGAGCTAAGTACCCTTGTTTGCATCATATATAAATAACTTTTTATATAACCATTAACTTTTAAATTGAAATGTAAAATCTTACCTCAACAACATTTAGTCTAAGAAAGTAATCATCAACATAATTGCTCAATTTATTTATTAATTTGTACAATATTCAAGAAACTTGATAGTTAAATTAGATTCTATAATTGACTTTTTTATACAATATCTGAATTACTTATAAGTTTTATAAATTCTAAAATTGAAAATAATTAAACTTAAACACATTCGAACTTGCAGTCTCAAAAAAGTGTCAATTAAAACTTGCGAAGATTGATAAGCCACCAACAAATAACAAAAAACAATAATCAAACATATAATTAAACTAAGAGACGTAATCTTATATTTATATACACATTTTTAAAAACGATTATTTATTTGATATACTAACAATAAAGTTCTATAATTTCATAAGTGAGTATAAAGAGAATTAATTCCGCTTGTCAATGAACAAAATAAATATACTTTGAAAGATAAAGAGAGATTAATTGGTTATGAAAATTAGAGTGTTAATAGGATCACATTATACCATAATGAATAATAGAAAGAAAATAATAATCTTATTGAATTGACTCTGAAAAATAGTGTGTTTCTGGGATAATATAAGAACATTACAGTTCATTTCTTCTGCGAATAGAAAATAATTTTCAATTACAAGTACTATTCAAAAATTGTAAACTTTCACAGCATTCTTTAATATGAGAGGAATGGAAATCAATTTGTTTTATTGATTTTTTTAATGAATTTTGATTAAATGATATGGGATTTTGGCCTTTCGGGACAACTGCCTTTGTATACAAAAAATTATGTATCATACCTGGACGTACTTTTCATCATCATTTCCTTTGCTAAAAGGCAACGACATGGCAACGACAAGGTTCAATATGGTAAGAAGAATGGTTGCTAGAACCGGATCGGATCGACCGGTTGAGTTTGGGATCGGTGATCCGGCTGATTGATCTGGTGGTGTAACCTAAAATTTATGTGAACCATTAAAAAACCAAAATCTAAGGTAACAAAACCAGTGATTCTACTGGTTGAACTAGTTTTGAAATGTTTTATTCAATTAGTGTCAAAAATGTTTCAACCGATCAAACCAAGAATTAATGGTATGACCGGTTCAACCACCAGTCCGATTTTTACATCCGTATGAAGTAATATACTGAATAATTTGGCGCAAGTAAAGAAAGAATCATCTATCTCAGTGAAACCTGCAAATGCATTTCAATGGCGATGACAGTGTTATTTTCACCAAGTAGAAGCCCTGTTAACAAGATCATAGGTGTACGGCGATATTACCTGTTGTGCCGGTATAAGGTTGCGGCATGTTTTATCGCATGGATATGGGGCAATCAATCTCTTTAGTTATATTTCTACCAAAGTACCAATCTCCAACTGCTTCTGCAATGGTCTGTAATGGCATTTTCAAGTTTCTACATGTTAGAAAAAAACTACGACAAACACATGTATCGTAAAGTTTCAAGTATCAAACACCATGCGTAATCAAGTTTTCTTGTCCAGGGACGGAACTAGGATTGAACTACGAGAGGACAGATTGATTAACTTTGAAACGAATATGGTAATTAAATCAAAAAATGACGGGTCAATGTTTAATTTTATTAATTTTAAATTATAGGGTCTAAAAAATAATAAACTATAAAAATTTGGGAGGGGCAAGAGTTTAATTGTAATGATTTCAAAACTATTAGGGCCTAAAATATAACTAATCTATAAAAATTTAGGGGCAATTGCCCTCCCACTATACATGTGGTTCCGTCCCTTTCCTCCTGTAAGAAACTGGGATAAAAACTAGGACAAATGCTTCTAGAAATATGTAGTTTTTGTTACCTGTTGGAGTGAGTATCGGATATGAATACCAATGTTTGAATTTGTGTCCGGTCTTATTCGAATAATTTAAAGGAAAATAACAGTCCAAATAACATAGACAGTGTCGAGGAGAAGAATAAATATGTTGCACCAAAACTATTTCATGATGTTCACAGCTCAAAACACATGCATTGAGAAAAAAATAAATATTACTTGCCTTATTGTGTATTACTGGAGAATCAACGGCAAACCATGTGTCCTGTGACTCACTTTGACAATGAGCAAAGCATGAATTTATAAACATTCCTCCTCTTCCTGAATTTCTGTAGAATGAGTAAAGAGCCGAAATCATATCATGCCTCAAACCTGGTTGAAAGATTTAGATTTTAATATCAGTTTATATCATCAAAGAATAATTAGCATATGCATACACACATGAGAGAAACAAAGACCAACCTTGCAATACATTAATCTGGGTTGCATTGCATGCTGCCGGATTAAGCTTGCAGCGATTCCAGTGCCCGTGCAAATCAGCTGAAGGAGGAACCAAACTATGATGAAACTGTTGGGGAAGAAACACAGTGATCAATACTATGATTATATCAACTATGCTAGAACATCGACTGGGCTGTGAATAGTATTGAGTTTATATAAACAATTAGAGCAAGGAAATTTACCTGGTATACATCATAAGCTGAGTTCAAGATAAAATAGGGCGTTGTGATATATTTCAATGCATACTGGGGAAAGAAACACTGCAGAAAAGGAAGTTAAATACCTTCCACTGCAAGCAAAAAGGCATTCTTTTATGGATAAGAGTATCACGGAGTTCATACCAGCTTTGTATCGTTGATCGATTTCGTGCAATTTGGATTTAGATTTTTCTCTATCCCCTGCCATTTACATTTTGCTTGGTGTGATTAGTTTCAGGACTAAAACAGGTACATTCCATGATAATTAACACTCACTAGATTTCATTAGACACTTTTTGAAGTACTTCTGGAATGTTATACATGCAAAAAATTTGGATGCATTCAGTAATTATCAATGCAAATTTGGCTTTTTCTTTTCTCCCTTTTTATCAATTCAAATCGAAAAGTGTAACTGATCTCATTGCATTGCATTGCATTGAGCATACAATGAATGCTAAACTAAAACATAAATAGAGAGAGGAAAATTCTTTTTTTCTATAGTCATACTTTACAAGTTACATCTTCTTATAAGAATATCACTTCCAACATAAGGAAACTAACTAATTGGTTACAATTATTCCTATTATATTACACAGCTAATTATGCAAGATTTGTACAACTACACAATAATCTATAAAAGGAAACAAAACTAATTCTGTAAATCCATTGATTCTTTTCAACACTTTCCCTTAAGTTGGCATGAAAATATCTTTCAGAGCCAGCTTGCACACTAAACTGTCGAACTGTCTTTTGGGAAGACCTTTCGTTAGAATATTTGCTGCTTGGTTGTTGGAAGGAACATATACCATGCAAATATCTCCTTTTTCAATCTTTTCTTTGATGAAGTGCTTGTCTATCTCTACGTGCTTTGTTCGATCATGAAGGACAGGATTGTGGGCAATAGCGATTGCAGACTTATTATCACAGTACACCTTTATTGGTGGTAGGCTAAGAATTCTTCTAATCCATAGAACTTCACATATCCCATGAGCCACAGACCTAATTCAGCTTTAGCACTACTTCTTGTCGCAACACTTTGCTTCTTACTCCTCCAGGTTACCAAGTTTTCTCCCAGAAAAGTACAGTACCCTGAGGTTGACCTTCGATCTGTAACACTCCCAGCCCAATCTGCATCTATAAATGCTTCGATCTGTAAGTGCTCATTTTTCTTGAACAATAGTCCTCTTCCAGGGCGTTCCCTTCAGATACCTAAGGATTCGATACACAGCCTCTAAGTGATGAGTATTTGGAGAGTGCATAAACTAACTTACCACACTAACAGCAAAAGTTATATCATGACGAATAAGTGAAAGGTAAATTAACCTTCTCACCAGTCTCTGGTAGTGTTCTTTATTAACACAATATGCTTCATTTGTAACTTGTAACCTTTTATTTGGTTCAATCGGAGTTTCAGCTGCTTTGCACCCAAGCATTCCGGTTTCACTGAGCAAGTCAAGTACATACTTCCACTAAAAATCCCCTCCCTTAATCTAGCAAACTCAATACTAAGAAAGTACTTTACAACCCTAAATTTTTAATCTCGAATTTTGTGGCCAATCTTCCTTTCAATGTCTTAATTTCCCTAGCATCATCTCCTGTAAGGATAATATAATCGACATATACAAAAAGTATAGCAAGTTTACCATTCTCTGAATGTTTGTAGAACATAGTATGATCAGTTTGACTCTGAATATATCCATATCTTTAATCATCTTTCCAAACCAGGCGCGAGGAGATTGCTTGAGCCCATACTAGGATTTCTTCAATTTGCACCCCTTATCTTCTCTAAACTTCTTCTCAAATCTTGGTGGAAGATCCATAAATACCTCTTCCTTTAGTTCACCGTTTAAAAAAGCGTTTTTAACGTCAAGCTGATGTAAGAACCAATCACGGTTTGCTGCTATAGACAGAAAAATATGAATAGAATTGATATTGGCTACCAGAGCAAATGTCTCATGATACTCAATTCTGTGAGTCTGAGTGAATCCTTTCGCTACTAGTTGCGCTTTATATCTTTCAACACTCCCATCAGCTTTGTGTTACCTCCTTAAAAGTATTGTTTTTCATGCCTATTTTGATATGCTTTTGCTTGTTTTTAAGTATATTTAGTTGCATTAGATTGATAGTATCATGCATTTGCATCAAGGAGTTAGTTGACTGCCTATGCTTGTGTGAAAGGTTGTTTTCATGGCCTTTTTGCAGGTTGGTAGAATGTTTGGCAGGAGAAATGAACGCATGACGCAGGGACGCAGCTAGGAATGTCAAGGTGAATGCCAGATGTTGTGGGCACGGAAGGATCAGAGGTGTGTCAACAGCCATGCCAAGAGAGGAAGAACCTCCGAAAAAATCGGATACACTCAGGCTCCTTAAAAATCGCTTTTGGACAGGCTCCGGAAAAATAGCGGATAAGGTGATGTCAAGCTGTGTTGGCAAGGTCATGTCAAGTTAGTGTGCCAGGATGGCCATGGCATGATGACGTCAGCCCTAGCTTGATAAGCTATCACACCGATCAGATGAGGCTTATCTCTTATCCTTTGAGCATTCAAATTTCAAATGAAGAGAGAGTTATCCTAATCCCTTCCCTTGCATGCCTATATATACACTACCTAATCAAGCTTGAAGAGGAATGATGAGGATGAGAGACCGGTGAAGTTCGAGGCGATCGGAGCGAGGTGTTGGAGCGGTGAGTGACAGTCGGTGCAATCGAGGAATGGTGGTTCAACCTCTTGGTCGAGAGCCTGGCGTGGAGGGCTGCATTGAGAGTCCCCTCTACATATTCCCTTGGCGCAAGTTGTTTATCTTTGGTTTTTTTTTTTTTACAATGGTGATGTTAAAAACGTTGATGGTTTTGATGGTTAACCCCCACACCATGAACTAATTTAATAGTTGGTGGGGGATGTTTTGGTTTTAAACGTTGGCTTTTATGCCTTAGTTCCTTTATAATAATTCTGCTTTTAGCAAAGTTTGTCTGTTTTGCATACTTTAATTTTTCCTAAGTACTGTGCTAAAGCGAGAGTTGACACAGTTAGCTTATTGCCTTCCAATATCTTAACAGACTTGCGTTGGTAACGATCAAGTTGCTGAACACTTGGAGAGAAGCTTCGAGAAAAGTCGTTCAAGTAGACGAACTTACTTCGGAAGTGAAATCTACCCCCACGGAGTATAGATTGGTTTTTAATCAAATTGATTTAAGGAAACGTACACTATAAACATATAGGAGTTTTTACTTGGCCAGTTTAGGGCAATGACTATCGAGAGAGGCTTTGCTATTTTTGAATCTGCTCGGCAACCAATGCCAAGACAGTTTTACCAATAACGGCTAGCATGAACCACGTTTGAACTAGGCATTCCCTGTCAACAGTCATCATTCATTTGAAAACACATTCCTTGCCTACGCTTTACTTCAGTTTCTATTTTATTTTATTTTTTTCTTAGTTTTAAAATTAGCTCTTTCAAACAACAATCTTTTCTTCCAAAGCAATTAACAGTCAAGCAATCGAATTCCAAATCAATCTCTGTGGGATCGATACTCAGCTTACCAAGATGTATTACTTGTTGACCGTGTATATTTGCACGCAAAAAACTCTTGGCACAGTTTATCTTGCCCAAATACATACTATTTATACCTTTTGCCAGCATTCATTTTACACATCTCCCTGAGAGTCAACACTTTGCTTTAACAGTGAAGACCTATTTGCATCCAACATTAGACTTGTCTCTTGGCAAAGCAATAACTTCTCAGGTTTTATTTCTCAAAAGAGCATCCATCTCTTCCTTAACTGCTATTCTCCAATTTGAATTACTAAATGCTTCCTATGTTGTTCTAGGTTCAGATAGATAAGAAGTTTTTAACAAAAAAACTTGATGTTTGTGTGAGATTTTTTTGTAGGATATATATTTTGCAATGGGATGTTTGGTAGTACAAGAACGTTTTCCTTTTCTAATGGCTATAGGAAGATCCAGATCTACAACCTCTGAATCTTGAGCTTCTGTTGATGAAAGAATAAGGTCAGGATTGGAAATTACATGTGTTTCTTGAAGACCATCATTCTGTTCTTCAGATTGGAAGGAAACTAAAGATTTTCAATTGAAATATTTTTTATTTTATGGAGCTTCTTCTTGGAATAAACCAAAGGTTATGCTGTCGTATTTTGTAATATTTCTCTCATTGTATTAGACAAAATAATTTCTGATGCCTTTTGACTAGGATTCTCCTCATTTTTATTACTTTCAATAACTTTTTTTGGTCCTTTTTTTTTATCAAGAACTCCTGGTGTATTTGGTGTTAGAACAACTCTTGGTAATGGTTCAGAAACTTGCCAAAAATCATCTTCTCCATCTGTACCATACTCCATTGAAGAGAATTTTTGTGAAAAAAAAGAACTTTTTCCATGAAAATTACATCCATACTAATGTAAGTTTTTTTTGTGACAGGATTAAAACATTTATAGCCCTTTTTGTTTGAAGCATATCCAAGGAAAATGCATTTTTAAGAATTTGGATCCAATTTTGATCGAAATTTGTTCGGAATATGAACAAAACATGTGCATCCAAAGATTTTTAAAGGGATATTTGAAGACATTCGTAGATTTAAAAAACTTTCTTTCAGCTTGTTTAGAGGAGTTGTATATTGTAAAATTCGAGTGGGCATTCAATTTATTAAATATGATGTTGTTA
The DNA here is from genome assembly GCA_019671005.1 of Hibiscus mutabilis. Taxonomy (NCBI): domain Eukaryota; kingdom Viridiplantae; phylum Streptophyta; class Magnoliopsida; order Malvales; family Malvaceae; genus Hibiscus; species Hibiscus mutabilis. Next base: position 64,436 of record JAGYYJ010000239.1, read on the forward strand.
AGACTGCTTCCCCCATAAATATTTAGGAACGTTCATTGAAAACATAATAGCCCTAGCAACCTCAAGTAAATGTCTATTTTTTCTTTCAAAAATTCTATTTTGTTGTGGAGTGTCACGACATGTAGATTGATAAACTATGCATTTGTTTATTAGAAAATCCCCTAAACATTCATTAAAGAACTCAGTTCCGTTGTCTGGTCTAAGGATGCATGTTTTTGTTTCAAATTGAGTTTAATCATGTTGTAAAAATCTTTAAAAAGTTTTCCAACTTCTGATTTCTTGCTTATAAGAGAAACTCAACATATTTTGGTGTGATAGTCAATAAAAGTCACAAAACCCTTTTTTCCAGATAATATTTTGATTTTTGAAGGTTCTCAAACATCACTACAGATCATAAAAAAGATTTTGAAGGATGGTAGGGCTTTGGAGCAAAATTTATGCAATGACTTTTTTCCAAATAGCACGTCTCACTTTGAAGTAAAGCACAATTAACACCCTTAAACAAATGAGGAAATAAATGTCTCAAATAAAAAAAAAACTTGAATGGCTTAGTCTAAGATGCCATTCCATTATTTTTGTTAATGCAGGGTTCGAGCTCATACTGCAGTAAGCTTGAACCTTTTTATTACCAGTAATAGTGTCTGCAAAGTAGTAAAGTCCTCCTATCTCTGTAGCTCTTATAATCATCATCCCTGACTTATGGTCCTCAAGAATACAAGAAGATCCACAAAAATGACACGACAGTTAAAATCTTTTGAGAGTTTACTAACAAATAGAAGATTACATTTGAGTTTTGGAACATGGAGTACAGATTTAAGACCTATACTTTTGGATAGGTTAATGTTTCCTCTTCCAGCAATATAAGAGACATTACCGTTAGCAATACGAACCTTTTCATGGCCAGAACAAGGGTTATATGAATAAAGTAAATGGTGTGAATTTGCCATATGATCAGAAGCTCCAGAATCAATAATCCAAGGATTTCATTTTCTATCTGCATGTACCATAGAACAATTTGGAGTACCAATAACCGAATTGGGGTTTAGCAGATTCAGGAGTTGATCGATTTGCTCCTTGCTGAATGGCCTAGTTTGTTTAGCAGCGACATTTGCGGTAGGTGGCTGGCGCTTGTTCCTCGATTTCCACTATGCAGCCTTACCGTGAAGATACCAACATGTTTCTCTAGTATGTCGTGGCCTGTTGCAATGATCACACCACACTCAAGGTTTCTCCCCATTCTTCTATAAATAAGGAACATTCCTCTTGCTAATATGAGCCTTAGAATTGAATGTCGAGCTCTCAGGTGTGTTGGTAGGAGTGTATTTCTTGTTGAGCGTCACTCCTTTTCGAGTTTCTTCACAGCGGACTTTCGAGAAAGCCTCATGGATTGAAGGCAGGGAACTTCTCCCAATAATTCTGCCCTAACCTCGTCAAAACCCTTATTAATCCCAGCAAGAAATTTAAAAATTCTATTTGCATCAGCAATAGCCTTATACCTGCTAGCATCACTAGGACACTTCCACTATTGATCATTAAACAAGTCTAATTCTTGCCATATTCTCTTCAGAGAATTAAAATATTTTGTGACAGAATCATTACCTTGATGAATATCACCAAGTTTCAAGGAAACCTAAATTTGGTTGCCCATATCCGGATACATTTCGATTACATTCTCCTAGAGTTCTTTGGAAGTAGAGTAACACATGTAGTTTGCGCCTATCTCCTCTTCATAGAGTTCACCAACCATGTCATTATCATGAAATTTTCTGCATCCCAGGTTGTGTGGGGTGGATCTGTGTTGTCTGGCTCACAGGCTTCCCTTGTTAGGTAGTCTATCTTCCCTCTTCCTCTAATATACATCTTCACTGATTGTGACCGGCGCAAAAAAATTGTCACCATTGAGACGGATTGTGGTGATTTAGAACGGATAATTTTCGATAGTTCTAAAAGAGAGTGGTGTAGAAGTAGATGGAAGGGTAGAAGGCTGAGTAGAGGTGACGGAATCATTTGTATTTTCAAACATGATAAAAGGAAGAGAATGTGTTTTCTAATAGCTGGACAAAAAAGAAAGCTAGAGTTTTCTAAAAAATTTATTCCTACTCTGATACCATAAAACAAAAATAGAAAGAGAAAAGATCTTTTTTTCTATATTCATACTTCACACGTTACATCTTATAAGAATATCACCTCTAACATAAAGAAACTAACTAATTGGTTACAATTATTTTTTATTATATTACACAGCTAATTATGCAAGACTTGTACAACTACACAATAATCTATAAAAGGAAACAAAACTAATTTTGTAGATCAATTAATTCTTTCCAACACTAACAATTTGCTTAAAACATTTTAGACAATCAAAATTTAAGCCAGTGATAAAAATAAGTACCTGTAAGGCGATTAGATCATGATAGAAGGACCTCATAGTATAATTCAAACTTATGTCTCGTCTGCAAAATGAAAATCAGAGGATGTAACATTCGGAAAAAGAAGATTGTCTGTTGCAGGCAGAGAAATATATATAATGAAACTTACTCATCCAGAAAAAATCCAGCATCACTTAAACATTTCACACTGGCAATGCTTGGTAACATCTTTGTGAAGTTGTCACAGTGGAGAAAAGTTGCTAGACCCCAGCAGAGCAACCTGAAAGCAATACCTACAACAGAGAAAAATAAAATTAAGTTATAGCTGAAGCTCACTTCAAATATTACATGATTAATATCAAGCCCCAAAAGTGAAAAGTTATATAAGATAATTTGTACTAATGTGATGTTACCTTGCGTGCACTTGACAACCCTTTGGGCAGAAGATCATGGATAATTGCTTCCCAAATATTCTGCCCTCTGAAATAAAGTAATGACGTCTGCTCATTTCAGAAGCATATATAGGGAAAGAAATTAGTAAAGGAGCAAATTCAAAGGTTTTTCCCTAAAGATAATAACTTTTAGTGGCATGGTTAATATGAGAGATTACCCCGTTGTAAAACTTACTGTCTCCAGAAAATGAGGCTCCATCACAGTATCTCATCTTTACACGGTTCCAGTTGTAAAAATCTGGGGTGTAAGAATTTAATGATTACTACAGAACCAATGATAAAAAAAAAGAAATGTCTTTGTAAAATCTCTAGATATCGAGAGCTTTATATGAATACAAACAACTCTTTAACAAACCATTGTTGTTTTCTTTCGGTGAACATTTGCATAAAATACACAATTTCACTCTGCTTAATGCTATTTAGATATTCGCGTATATAGCACAATCTAACCGATTGTCATTAGCATTTGATTCCGTATCATGTTTCGATACAACTTGTTGGAGTGTTATCAAAACATACCGAAGAGTACTGCACCTAAAGCTTTTGTGCAAGACAACAAATGCGCCTCAAATGGTGCAATTAATCAAGTTCATGATTAATGCGCTTAGGCGCGCTTTTCTCAGTAAAGGAAAAAAAACTTGATTGACTAAAATTATTATTCATTTATTTTCATGCTTCACTTTTCCATTAGAATTACTAGTAAAATTGGATGATATAGAATTTCTCTACTTGCCTATGTTTTCAACGATGAAAACACCTCATAAGAGAATCATGCACAGTGAATAGTGATGGTATGCGGGTAGGATCAGGTATGAGTGAGGGAGAATGTTACGTCTGAAAAGAGGCGGATTCATTAATCCCACACCGGAAAAAAAAAATGAGGTCTTTGGATATATAAACGGTGGCGCTGCACATCTTATCAGACATGTTTTTTGGAAAGAGGGTAATGGCCCCGTGACAAGTGGTATTAGAGCGACCCTTTGACTCCCGATTTCACGTCAATCACCCATGAGTGGGGTAGGCAGGGTGGACAACAATGACAATTGGTCAATCACGACAACAATGACAATTGGTCAATCACGAGAGCGAAAGCTCATGACGAGGGCGTCACGAGGTTGAGTGGGAGAAAATGTCATGTCTGAGAAGAGGCGGAGTCATTAATCCCACATCGAAAAAGAAAAGGGAGGTCTTGGGATATATAAACGATAGCGCTGCACATCCTATCAGACATGTCTTTTGGGAAGAGGGTAATGGCCCTGTGACAAGAACCTGAACTCGAAAATTTAAAGTTTCTACCTAAATTCGATCTAATTTTTAGGGTTAAAACTCGCTCCAATTTGATCCAAAATAAATAAAATATATTCATTTTTATTAAAAATGGAAGATAATAAGAAAAAATATAAAGAAATGTATTTATAATAATTACCCCTGCTCTCTTTTTTTATTCGGTAAATTAAAGAGGTAATTGAAAGAAATTAAAGAGAATACCATTATAGTAATTACCCCTGCTCTCTTTTTTTATTTGTCTTCATAATTCTAAATCCGACCCGATATTTAATAATTTTCAATCAAACTCAAAAAAATTAAAAAATAATCATATAAAATTATATCGGAACCCTTCTAGTCCAGATCTCATGCTCACCCCTAACAATCACCTATAAAAAGATGCATATTTAACAAAATAAACTAAACCTCTCTTAAGAATTTGTTATATATTTTTAATTTATTAAATTCATACATATAATATAAGCACACGTACGTGTTGCAATTTACTTCACCTGGGTGAACACTGTTTTTTTTTGCACCATACACCTAAAGAAATATAAGATTTATATAGAGCTTAGAGTGCATCTTGCCCCGTGACAACACTAGCTTGTTGAACCCGCATTGTTCAACAAGATAGCAGTTGAAGTTTTTTCTCTTTTTGTCCTTTGCTTTCAAACACCAGCTAAGAACATGTCCACATGCAATAAACAACAGTTGCTTCTTACCATTTTTCACAATAATCTTGTGGTTGCAAGCAGGGCTGGGGCGGTCGCCTTTGAAAATTTAAAATTTGTATATGATTTAAAAATATTTTAAAATTTTTTTTATACATTTTCTATTAAAAATTTATTTTCGGCCTCTAAAATTTTATAAATTCATCGTCTAAAATTATATAAATTTACCTCTTTAACATAGAATTTTGTGTCCGTCGCTAATTGCATGGAACAAAATTATGTAAAGTTGTAAACATATGGTGCGTGTGTCAAAATGAAGAGAAAAAGTTCCAAAACCTGACCAAACCCTCTACCCACCGACGTTTGATGGTTGGTCAAAGCTTAGGAATTACTACGTTGGAAACAGTCCTGGAATGGGGACCAACATGCAAGGTTATAAATCTAATTTTAAAATAGCCTGCCAGAGTACCCTGTGGTACCACCCAGAATCGAGTACTTCTAAAACTAAAATAAATCTGGAAGAGGCCACCTGCTTTTTAGCCGCAACCTATAAACTAATCGAGACGATAACATGGGCATGTCTGCATGATTACCGGGAAATGGATTACCCTTTCTCAAACAAAGGTAGTGCTATACTAGATTTCCGGTTCAAGACAGTACTATGACGATTGGTCGAGGAAAATGGGGTTCGGCTCCTTTATTGTTTTCAAGTTAATAATTTCAATATATTTTTATAATTTATGAATAAAGTCTTTTTCTAACAGAAAAATAAGGGATAAATATATTTAAAATATATATATATTTTTAAAAGAGTAAAGGTTAATATCAAAATGATGTCAAAAGCACTAATAATGCATGGACATTGACGCGTTGATACCAATAGAACCAACCAACTTGCACCCTCCCTTTTTGTCTGTTTTTCTTTGATACATCTGTATGAGTATGACAGAATACAAAGACCACATAAAACTAAAATATTCCCACTAATCAATCATATGTTCCAGTAACTTAAACGTGGTGTAATATACTGAACCCATACACTTTCGTATTCATTTTGGAGTCTGATAAATTTAAAATAATGTACTCTATATCAGAAGTTTCAAAAAAAATTAAAAAACATGCGTGACATTCATACCATGCAGTAAATAAACCCAGAGTTTACTAATATGGGAATTGAGAAATAAGATAGTGAATTGAACCTGGATTGAAGCTGGCATTGTTGCTTAAGAAGCCAGAGAAGACTTCCCACTTGTTCATGTAACGAGTTGATCCACGTCGTGTTTGGGCTCTCTCTAGGCATGATGATACGTCATTACACCAACCACCACCCTGATAAACAGAGTACAGTTTAAATCGAATAGCATTTAAGAATCAGAGTAATTAATAATCTCAAGAACATTGGTCCCTACTGATCTGCCGGAACTGACAAGGTGGATATCCCATTAATCTTGTGAACATTTTTCCTTCCTTAGGCTCAACGCTTGAGCCTTATCAATAGACTCTTTATTCTTTTTGTTGCACGGAACTTTAATTTGTTTTATTGGACCATAAAACAGTTTTTAACACAATATTTTGACCAATAATTATTTATATTTAAATTTTCATAAGTGAGAAAAGTTATCTCATACTTTTTGAAAAAAATAATAGTAATTGTTAAATAGTATTTATTTGATGATTCATTAATGAAATGACATTATATAAGAATTGAAAAACTAAAGTACTATGATCAACATTTCATTCTTTATCTTTTCTAAGTTTGTTAGTGGTAGATTTAATAAAATGGGCGATAGGACAGCCCGACACATCCTAGGTTGATGCATATATAGGCCGTGGTGGATGTAGGTTGTGTTGAGGGTGGACACGTGTTCACTCTAAAAATCCGAATTTTCTTTATTAGTTTATTTATTTTATTGAGTGTGTTCATCCTAAAATGTTATTATGCCTACCCTGCAAATTTAATTTTTTTTATTAGTTATCTATTTTACTGAGTGTATCCACTTTAAAACTCTATTTGTATCTATTTACATACAAAAAAATTATGTTGTTAATACTTATTATATGTGTACCTACTCTCAACAAAATTTATAAATCCATTATTGTATATAGGTGTTTAGAATACCCCAATTCATATTTTTAAATATTTAGTGCATGACTATCTATGACCAATTAAATTATACGACTTGTCGGTCTAACACACAAGTCAGATTTAAAAGTCGACTTATTCATCTAATTTGACAAAATTAGATCGTTCAAGCCGAGACTCGCACAGGTTTTTCCTCTTACACTGTTCATGGAATCTAAGCAATAACATAAAGACAAGCACATGTGACCATTCATTTAAATAATGAGTTAATTTTCCTTAATTACCACAAGAATACTATTCAGACTGAAATGGGCATCGACAAGAATACTAGAAATAAGAAGAAACAAACGGCCACCTCTTACTTCACCCGATCTGGAGTCTGAATTCGTTATTATAAAATTTTACACCTTTTTGCTAGTCTCCAATGGAATGATTTTAACTTTTATGACAAATTTGACCTATAGTTGGCTTCCAGCCAGCCGTTTTCACTGGTGGTCCATGCTAAAACTAAATGATAAGGGAAAAAACACAAAAGTGAAATGCACGAGACCCCAGGTTTCAAAAACAGTGTCGAATAATTTGGTATCCGGTTTTCCAACGCATCAAAACTAATCTAATCATCTTGCCGCTAATTCTCACCAGAAAACAATTCTGGCTAACCGCCGTTATTACATAATTTTGCCATTAAAGAATTTAAATTAAGGTCGTCACTATGAACTAATCAAAACATAATAAACGATGCAATTGCAATTTAAATTTATCGCATTATTTTAACAAATCCAAGTTAAATTATACCAGTAAGGATAAACTCAGTGATTAGTGATTACCTCAAACTGTAGAATCCAGTTGTTTGATCCAGCGCCGAATCCTCTGTGCAGATGATACGCCGGCAAACTTCCATCCAACAAATTGCCACAATTCACAAATCAAACAGTTTACTGCCAAACAAAATACAAACAACATTCATTCAAATCATTAAAAAGCTTACAAATCTGAAAAGAAAATATAATTACCGGCGCCGCGAGCGGCGGCGTTTCGAACCAGAGTCATGTTAACCAGGAGTCGCTCGTCGGAGTAAATGCTCCATGGCGCGAGAACTAAGACAAGGAGTAAACACAGCACAATCTCTACATGTATCTTCATCTTCGCGCTGATTTTGAAATACCTCTGATTCGCATTGAAGAAAAAAATAATGGTTAAAAATCTGGTTCTCGGTTTTTTTTTTACTGATGACGGACCCACGAAGAAAACAGATCTGCTACTAAAGCTGCGTGAATTGACAGATGATGGATTTAAGTAACGTGAGAGAGAGGCCAAAAGAACGTACGATATATATATATATATATGGTGGAGGAGAATTTTGGAAAATCGCCATTAGAGGATAAGAAAATATACGTGGGGAGTATAATCATGAAAAATAGAACACACAAACAAGTAAAAAAAACAAGTTGGTTTAGTAGGATAAATTGTTAAATTGGATCAATATTCGAATTATTGTTAATAGAATAATTTGATTGAAAAATTTATATTTTTAATAATTTTATAATATTCAATTTAAATTAATTAATTAATAAGTTAAATATTAATATGATAATAAAAAAACAAACAATAATAGCCTAATATTCCAAAAATATTAAATGAAATAGATGAACTCGGTAATAAGATAAACTGCCAATGAGGCTTCGCTGGAAGGCTTTAAATTTTTGAGATGTTGAATTTATATTTGGATTTATTTTACTAAGATTTGAAAATAATATCTAATTTATTGACCAATTAATTTAGATTTAATATTACAAATGTCTATCATGAGGCGGATGATGTCAACATAGTTTATTCCATTCACAACGTCAGAATTCGAATTCTTAATTTTACTTAAAAATTTTAGTGTGCATCCCGCTAAACAATAATTAAAGGAAAATGATAAATATTGTAAACATATGAAACTAAAAAATTAGTTTGCTTTTTATATAACTTTTTTGACGATAATTAACATTAAAATCGAAAAATATTAAAGAAAAGATTAATACTTTTACATAAAAAAAACAGTATAAAAACTCAAATTTACAAAATATAGAGAGACTAAATTTCAAATTTTTAAATAGTACAAGAAACAAAATATTAAAAAATATTAAAATTTTTTATTTATTTTAATAGACTAAAAGTGGTTACAAAATAATATTTTTTCATAATTATTCTTAATCTTTTTACAATGAGCATACTTCTTATAGATAAAATAATTTAAATTTTTTACAATAAACATCATCTGTTTTTCTACTGCAAACACTTATTGATTTCAGTTCCATCTTTTTTTTAATAAGTTGAGATTTACTTCATTAGTATTTTATCCCTTACTTTTTTAATACATTAATCATTATCATACATATGTACGACTCATTTATTGTGGTGTAAATCAAGCTTGTATTGGATATGTATCATATCATAAAAAAATTTGCACTTAAAATATTTATTGTCATTGTTATTTCTATTTTTTTATAATTATTAATATTTGATTTATTAATTGATTAATTTATACTGAGTATTATAAATACTTATTATTTATACGATTCTCTTAACTAATTTATTTCAATTACAATATTAATATTCAATTTTTTTACTTTACTTAAATAAACTAACGTTTCATTCCGTTATATTAATTAGTTGTTGATGTTCTATTATAATTTTAATTATTTTTTTTAAATGAGAGCTAACATTTGTTTTTTCTTTTCTAGGGAATGCTGACGAGCCTACTTTCCGAACCTAAGTTGTGACTTATGGCCTATGGGAATTGTTAAGTGGTCAAAGTCTTGATCCACAATTCAGTTCTGTTACGGCATTTTGGATTCATCTTTGAATATGGGAAGTCTTAAATTAAAGCTTTCGGTTAGATAATTAGTTAGATTGTTGGCCACTAATATTTGCGCATTTTCAGGGCCCATGTGGTTGATATTTCTGTTGAAATCAAGGAAGGACCGGAGGGTGCTGGAATGCTGCTACACCCCTAAATTTAAATTATTATATAATTTAGATATTTTTTATAACTTTTTATTGATTATGATTTCATATATTTAAATTTTTAATATATTAAAAATTCGTACTTACATAAGATTTTGCATCTATTCGAATTCATGTAGTAAATTACAATGAATCATTCATTAGAAGTTTAGAACTTCAAATTCCATTAGAATTTGGTATGCTGTCACTTGGTGGATTAGCTTTTACATTTTAACTGTTTTATGTTGTTTTGTGGATAAAACTCTATCGCGTTCAGTTTTTCTGCATCTAGTTTTTGTTAGGTACATACATGTGAAATCATGTTTCACGGTTTGTTTGTTAAATCCTTGACTCTTAATTAGCAAAGCCATTCTGTTCGTATGGTCCTTGAAATTAATTAAGAGAAATATAAGAAATAGAAACTAATTTGTCCAATAATCGATTTTAAAACCGTGTTAATAACAAAATTTGTATTAAATTTTGGGATAATATCACATTTGGTACTTATACACTAACAAAATACTTAATGTGGTGCATGTATTGTACTCTGTCCATGATTTAGTTGACAAAAATATATATTCAAAATTTGGATTCGAGAGTGTTGATGGAGAAAACTGTCAACTTTGGTATTCCAAGGGTATTATGTGACTTTTTTTTTATAACAGAAAAATACAATTGGACAGTCACTTAGCATTTGAAAAGTTTTAGGATTAAAGTAAATAAAAAAAATTAAGTGCCAAAATGATTATGAGGTGTAATTTTGGAGACAAAAACACTATTTAACCAAAAGTTAAATAATATAACAAAAGGTAATTTAATAAAATTTATTTTTATATATTAGGATGAGTCTACCACGGGAGTCGCACACTGCTGAACACTATTAATTTTTTAATAAATATTAGAAATATAAAGGACTCGAATTATAATTAAAATTATTTTAAATTCGATTCGGCTTTTGTCATCATTATTGTTGTATTCAGGCTGCTTACCATTACCAACAGACAATAGTGTTCAATGATGTATTATATTAGTGGTGTTCAGTGGTGTGCGACGCCTATGGTAGACTCATCCTATTTTAAATCTATTTTTCTTTTAAAATATTTAAATTATAATTCGAGTCCTTTATATTTATAATCTTTATTAAAAATTAATAGTGTTCAATAGTGTATTGCATTAGTAGTGTTTAACGATGTGTGACACCCGTTGTAGAATTTTCTTATATAATATTATATTTCACTGACCAAATATTAAAATCTTATTTTTTTTAACCAAACGAGTCAAACATAGTAACGTATCATGACCAATAATATGCTAAGTAATCACATTTCATTTCATTTCAACAATAATGTTACTAAAAATAATATCCATTACGTGAACTAAAGGTCTCTATTAGGCTATTACTACTTTTAAATATCATTTTTATTTTTTCTTCAGCATTATTAAGATTATCTATAAAATGGGTATAAATTTGGGCTACACCAAATTCAAAGGCGAAGATGATACCCAAAGAGTCAGACCATAAAAATAAAGGTTGAATTAAAAGAGGGTTTCAAAGTTTTTTTTTTTTTTTTTGGAAAAGGGATAGTTTCAAAGTTAACACTTCGGTATTTAAGTCAAATGATATTTCAAGAGGTAAAAGTGAGAATTTAAAACTGATATTTTTATGCAATGTATATTTAATGAAGACGATGAGTTCCCACGTGATCTCTCCCTCAGATTTGGATCTCAAGAAATTGAGATTGATTTTTTTTTCTTTTTCTTTTTCTTTTTTTATCTCAATCGACATTCTCTTGTAAGGATTGAGCCTATCTAATATTGTCTGATCATCGATATGAATAGAGTTAAAGTTTAGAGTTAGAAGGAAAAATAAAAAAAAAATTATAATTAATTTATTTTTAAATACTTAAATGTTAAAAAAGTTTAAACGAGGGTCAAGAACTCCTCTCAAATTAGATATCGTCCATCTCTTATTATTGAATTGCATCAACAGTTAACTGATTTTATTTTCTCGCGAGTTATGACATTAGATATTTATTTACAATTGAACTTTATTAAATCACAAATTTTGTAGATTAGTTTGACAATGATATAAAACACAATTATGTTTTTGTCTGAGCAAGTAATTGAGTTTAGTTTGGTTTAGTTGACATTTTGTTGATACTATAGATAAATATATTTTGGATTGAGTTTTTGGGCAATCTGCAATCATCCCGAAAATATAAATTCTCTACTAGAACTCGACCCAATATGTGGCTATTTTTCACTTGACCTAAATTCTACTCGAATTTTAGAATTAAAACTCATTATGACATGAAACAAATAAAAACATATTTTTTTCATTTTTATTAAAAATAAAAGGGATAAAAGAAAAAATATATAAAAAAAGTATTTATAGTAATTATCTGTATTCTTCTCTTTTTTGTTATTTGATAATTAAAGCTGTAATTAAAAAACATATAAAAATAGGGCATAATAACAATTACTTCCTAAATATATGAAAGAATTATATAAATATACTAGGTTATGTATTTTTACCCTAAACCTGAATCCAACATGACATTTAATAATTTTTCATCCGACATGAACCTAATTTAGAAAAATCCACTATATAGGATCAAACTAAAATACAACGGGTTTATGTCTCATGTTCATCCTTAATCGGTACAATATATATTTTTTAAATAATATGCATGTTTGTCTTATAATCCATGTTTTAGGTACGATACTACAATATACATTTATCCTCCGATAAATTTGAAGAGAAATTTAGATAATATAATCATTATATTACATTGTGTGTTAAAAAATATTTTTAACTTAACCAGCTTTAATTTTTAATTTTCTGAAACTAACGTGACTGTTCAAATTCAAATCACTTGGGCCTAATTAATGCTCACCCGTGGGCCGTGCTTCCCTGTTTTGTTTTCAAGCGAAATCCCAAAAACAACGCTGGTTCAAATCACAAATACTTGAAAATAATGGGGTGCTTTCTGTAAATTAACTAAAAATCTCATTTCCTTCTCCTCGCACTAGAGACCTCATTGATCATCATCACTGCGATAAGGCCTCTCAAACTGTACAAAGTCCAAGGTTAGTCCTCTACAAAATATCTCTTCCCTTAATTTCCATTTTTTTAATCTTATTTTGCTTACTTTTTCCTTTGATCCGATCTTTACTCATCACCTGTATGTAGATCAAATCTTATCTCTGCTTCTTTTTTTCCCAGAATATTGTTTATGAATCTATTTTGTAGCTGTTTTTAGTATTTTTTTACGCCCTAGATTAGCCATTTTTGGAGTTCTTCCTTGTGCGGTATGAGCTGTGAACTTGATGAAGATTTTGCATTTCATCTCAGCTTTTGTTTGTTTTCCGCGATTTTATTTTATTTGTATGAAAATTGAATTTTGGAGGTAATTGTATATCAACTGACGGAAAACATATATGAAATGTAAATTTAACGGTTCTCTGTTTGTTTTGTTTCTGGACGGAAATGGAATTCTTAGTTTAATGCGACTGGACTAAGCAATTGAGTTAGTGTAATTAGAGAAATGTTGGAATAGTAATCAACCTTTTTTAGCTTTGCACCTTTTCAATGCAAATCAGCTGAAATAATGTCATAAAAAAGATTACATAGAAGATGGAGATGCTAGGTTACACAACTAGAGCAATGGATCGCTCATTTTTCGATTTTGGAGCTCACCTTTGTTCAATATATGTTTTTATAAATATTTGATTTAAAGTTGTTCATTGGAGAATTGTGGTTTTGAATGTACAACACTGTAATGAAGTTGAAAAGTTCTATAATTAGGTTTTTAGGAAAACATGATGTTTCTTCTGTTTTGTTATGTATTTTAATAGATCTTGTTTGGCGTAAATTGTTTTGCAGGTTGCATGGATTTCTCTGCTAATAGTGTTCATTAGAGAAACGTTGCAACTTTGTTCTCGCGATTCATCTCGTGTTGTATTTGATTTAGGTGCATAAAAGACTTACTTCAGATACTTGATCCAAGAGAATTGTGTGCTTAGTCATGGATTCTTTGTGGAAACTTTTATATTTACTTGAACCTGCTCCACTCACTCTCATTGTTACAGCAGTGGCTGTGACATTTGGATCTGCGTTCCGTGCTCTGAATTATGGGAAAGAAATGGAGTGGAATCGTGACATGTCAGAAGCATCAATTACTCTAGATAGGTCCCAAGCACTAATGATCCCAATAATGAGCTCCTGCAGCTTGCTTGTGATGTTTTACCTTTTTTCTTCGGTCTCACAACTCCTGACTGCATTCACAGCTATTGCCTCGGTTTCATCCCTATTCTTCTGTCTATCCCCTCACGTTGCCTATTTGAAATCCCAATTTGGTTTGGCTGACCCGTTTGTGTCTCGGTGCTGTTCAAAGTCAGTTACCAGACTGCAAGGCTTATTGTTATTGGCCTGCACCCTTACGGTTGCATCGTGGCTTGTTTCAGGGCATTGGATTTTGAACAATCTGTTAGGTATCTCCATCTGCATTGCATTTGTCAGTCACGTGCGCCTTCCAAACATCAAAATATGTGCGATGCTTCTAGTATGTTTGTTCGTGTATGACATATTCTGGGTTTTCTTCTCTGAAAGATTTTTCGGGGCCAATGTAATGGTGTCAGTAGCAACACAACAAGCTTCAAACCCAGTTCACACGGTTGCTAATAGTTTGAGTCTTCCTGGCTTACAATTGATCACGAAAAAACTAGAATTGCCCGTAAAGATTGTTTTTCCAAGGAATTTGTTGGGTGGTGCATCCCCTGGTGGGAATTCGGCTGACTTCATGATGCTTGGTCTTGGTGATATGGTATGGAAGCCTTTCTCTTCAGTATATGAAAAAGTATTTTTTGTCAACTTTTGAAGGTGTCTTATTTTATGATCAGCGGTCATCATTACATTTCATTTGATTTTGATCTCTATTCATTTTTGAACGAACATGAACAATCAGATCATGTCCCCTATGTTGCTCGAGGAGTAACCACTCGGATTGCAGTACTATTTTTTTAAAGTTGAATTTTTTATGCCTGTGCTATATATCATGCAGCCACGCTCTTTGTTACCGGACTACCTCAAATCGTCATTTCAGTTTCAAGCTTGAGAAGTTTATTCTGGCTTGCAGATGACACTTGCAATCATTCGAGATTCTGATATTTTTCTTTTCTTGGGTTCATGTAGGCTATTCCTGCAATGCTGCTAGCATTGGTCCTCTGTTTTGATCATCGAAAGAGTAGGGAAACGGTAAATCTTTTAGATTTACATTCCTTTAAGGAGCACAAATATATATGGTATGCCCTTCCTGGGTATGCTGTTGGACTAGTAACTGCACTTGCGGCCGGCATTTTGACTCACTCACCTCAACCTGCTCTCCTTTATCTGGTATTTTGTCATCACAGCTTATTGAATTAGTTGACCCTCTATATTTAGCATGATTTTTTGCAAATATGATGTATTCATTCTGATCATTTATACTCTCCCTGATTACTTTATCAAAATTCGGTGAGCTTTTATTAGAGCTGTTAACGAATGTTGTGGTTTTCTTGAGTTCATGGTTTGCCTGTGCACCTACACATCGTCTTTGACTTGCATCCTCTCAATCTTTTACGTGTAGGTACCGTCAACGCTCGGACCTGTAATTTTCATCTCGTGGTTAAGGAAGGAGCTGCTTGAATTATGGGAAGGAACCATGCCAAGTCTCAATGACAAGGCCAGGCAGATAGAGGTCTGAACCATTTCTTCCTGTGGCATAATGCCGGGTTAGGTTGCGTCTCGTTAGGATATGCCGAACCTTTTGGTTGTATATTTCTTTGGATGTCTGACATTGAAAAGTAGAGTAATATATCAACAATTCAATGCTTTACTTTATGAAATCCAAGTTTGCCAATGAGATATTTCCGCAATGAAAGCCAGAAATCAAACTTGGTGAGCAGATCAACGATTTCTGGCCTTCCAATCATGCCTTTCCCTCTATATGAAGACCAACAAGCTTGAATAAATGGTGATACAATGCAACACTTTCATCCTCTGCATTAAGGTTTAAATATTAGAGAGCTTTTCATCCTTTCATCCTCTGAAGACATTTTTTTTTAATTTTAATCAATTTTCAGACGAGCATGTCTATTCAAGCTTTAAAACTTAAAATCTAAATCTCAAAACCCTAAATCTTAAACATTAAACTTTAAAATTTAGCCCTAAACCATAAATTCAAAACAATAAAACTTTAATCACTTAGCTCTAAACTCTTAAATAAATATTTAACCCCTAAAATAAGTCCACTAGCGTAAACTTTCTAAAGTGTATACTGACTAAATATTTTTCAAATGTAAATATAGATTATCATGTACCAGAAATTTAGTAAAATACACTTATAGTCATTAAGCTATGAAAAAATATTATTTTGGTCACAAATCTTTTAAAATTTATAAAACAAACATTAAATTTATCAAATATAATATTAAGTATGAGATATTTTATTTTTTAAACGGGTTTAAACAATCTATATATCCTTAATTAATAAAATTTTTAAAAATATATATAAGTATATAATGCATGTAATAGTGTTTTAACTCTATCTATAAAAAAAGTAAATAATCAACTGGCTTTTCTTTCAACATTTTTCTTTAAGGATACGACGCGGTTCTCTCTGTGAATATCGTTAGAGAGTAGAAACTCGTCATAAATGAATTTAAACGGCGCCGTTCCACCGACTTTCAGACTTCATCCCTTCGCTAAAACAAACACCCCCGTCAGGAACAATCTCTTCGGTCTCCGCCCTGAATCTTCTGTTTCCACCACTCGAACAGAGTTAGAAATGGCAACAACATTTCAGGTAATCCCACTCCGTGGAGTATACAACGAGAACCTTTCTCCAACTTAGTATCGATCAACGGCTTCAACTTCTTAATGGACTGTTAGTATCAATATTAGTGCAATTTTTTTTCTACATGCGTATCAGTTTATGTAGGTAAACTTCCATGCATGTAGAACAATGCTGGCGACAAATATAAAATTCAGAAAGACATAAATTTAAAATTCCAATTTCTCATATCTAATTCGAATAAACAAGTTCTCGAACCACAGATTTCAGTCTCAAACAAAAACAAGCCTCTCTAGCTGCTCATAAACGAGGGCAGAGAGAAACTGAGAAAATTAAGGTTTATTTCTTCTTTTCTGCACCTCCACCATGGGCCCTGCAAGGAATTTAACGAAGAACAATATTTATTACCATTTCCGGATGGCAAATGCTCCCTCGAAACATAAGGAAATATAGACTTGCTTGTCTGAGATATAATATGATATTTACCTCATCTTGCGGAGAACGCTGGACATCTCTTCACGCTTCTTCTTTGCCCTTTTGTGAGTACCCAACTTTCTTTTAGCTACCTTGAGAGCTCGCTTGTCCTTACCGACCTTCAGAAGCTCAGTGATCCTCTTCTCGTATGGTGCAAAACCAGCAACTTCCCTGATCAAGCTCCTCACAAAATGGACTCTCTTGCTCGTTTTCTGAATAAAATAAAGCAATCAGGACCATGACTTCTACGCCAAAAAAGCCCTTCAAAAACACAGATACAAAGAATAACAACAGATCTAACACAGCAATTTACTAATCTAACATCCTCTTTTCCTATGTTGCTCTGACATTTTTATGTACCCATGTCCGAAGCATAACCAGCAAACACATTTAGAAAAGTTCAACATGAACGCATCAAACAAATTCCCATATCTAACACACCAACCCGAATCCGAGCCATATGACTATTTCTATCGGTCATACACAATTACGAATAAACGGGTATAGATGTACTTACTCCTTTCCGAATAGAGGGACGTGGAGCCAACTCCTTCTTGGTCACAACATGACCCTTGTTCAATCCTACAAAGAGGCCAGTTTTTGGCTGCTTGGTAGCCATGCCTGCTTCAGAAACAAGAAAACAAATGAAAAGCAATACATTCAAGCAACACTTCAATAAGCTTTCGTATTCGAATTACAGATTATCAACTCCTGATTCAAAAATGAGTTCAGAAATAATTGATAAACTGTTTGAACTTAGGAATCAAACCCTTCATTCATCGTACTTACCTCCATAAACATCTCAAATTCCAAAAAAATATAGTTGCATAAACAATTACACAAAGATAAAATACAGCTGCAAACTAATCTTCACATCTCAAGACCAAGAGACTTTTAGATAAAATGGCATGGAAAATGGGCTTCAGAACTAACTACAGCACATAAAAACATCACGAAAACCAAAGCTTGTAAGATGATATCAGTGCTGCTAATGTCTTCATTTCAGCTAAAACAAACCCACAAATCAACAAACAGCAGGTAATGACACGGCAGGCACAAAATTTATGAGATTTCAGCTTACAATTTCGCTTCCCAGGCAATCAAATAGAGCAAAATACTCAGAAAAAATAAGATACTAAAGAAGTGTTAAGGGGTTTAGAGATCGTAAAGACGTACCTGTAGAGACGGGAGATCTGAGGCGGACTTGACAGAAAATTGGGTTTTGGAGTCGTAAAATAACAAATATATTGGCTGCAACTCTAGGTTTTTAGGGTTTGTAAAATGGGTTCTGAGCCGAAAAACCGAACCATGAAGAGGAAGATAATGGCTCGAGGATTGATCCAACCCAAAATCTATTAAAGCCCAATTACTTTTAGAATATCTAGCTTTTGTGGCTTAAATATGTCAGGGTCCCTTTATTCTGTTGAAATTTAAAATTTATTCCATATACTTCAATTTTATGAAATTGAGTCCCTACACTATTTTCTATTTTAATATCTTAGTCACTTTTTTAACTTCTGTTCAATTTTACCTCATGGTAGATTAACCGTACCGTTTAGCTCAAACGATTCGTTAATCGTTATAGTAATTGTTGAATCGTAATCCAACCGTTATTAATGATTCAGTTATAGGTTAACAAGTAACCTATTACAATTGTTTTCACATGATCACTACTTCTTTTGACAATAATAAAATTATATCTCTAATAAATATTAATATTACATGTTAACATGTAACTTATTACAAATTTTCACATGTTCACCACTTGACTCGAATCATAATTTCATAAACTCAACTCGACTCGACTCAAAAAATTAAAATAAGCTTGATATATGTATATCTCAAATGAAAAGGTACGAAAAATTTTATATCGCATATGGTTATAGAAAATTGTTTATATTAGAACTAATTAATAACATAACATTATAAGATATTTACAACTAAATTTGAACAGAAACTCAAACAAATTCGACTTGACTTGAATTTTCTTAAAATAAATTTGAGTTATAAAATAATAGTAATTGATATGAGTAAAAACTCTTCTTTTACTAGACTCATAGAATACTCACCCCAACTTTTTCCCTTAATTGGGAAGAAAAAGAAAAACTCTTGTAGTCTTGTTCCCCAACTTTCACGTTCTTCACTTCTTGGTAAAAACAGTTCGAATAACGCCCCATAAGAACCCAGAAAAAACAACATAGAGATAGAAAACGGAACATAAAAATCAAGCATTAGCAACGTGAGGAACGATTTAACATTTCCCTGAATTATGAAGTTGATCGTTCATGGATGATTAACAAGAGTAACGTGCTTCACCCTTCACCTTCACCTTCACCTTCACACAGTTTCTCAAAAACAACCAATACTTTAATGGAAAATAGTAATTAATTTCAACTTTTTTAAGAAATAAACAGAAAATTATTATTATATTAATTTAACCAGTACAAAACCGACAAATGATGACCCTTGTCTTACTACACCTACTTTCTTTGCATGTCAAATTAAATCTTTATAATACAACTCAGCATTACCCCAGTCTCACCAAAACCTCCCATAAATTAAAGTCCATGAAATTTTTTGTAGTCTAAAGGGTCTTCTTTTTGCTCTAGATTTTTAATCTTGATCAGACAGAAATTTGGTACTTTGGGTCTTTCTTGTTTTTTCTTTTCTAGCTCTGGGTTGTTCTTCTTTTTCAAATTCAGTGATTAAATTTTGTTCACTCAGTAGCTTGTGTAATTGAATCCCAGATTGGTTTCTTCATACAGCTATCCATTTACGAGCCACCACGAGTTGCAGTCCTCTCTACAGCCATCATTTGTTCTCTCTGCTGACTGGTGAGGGTTTTGGTTTTTTACCCTTCACATGATTCTAATTTATTTAATGTTTTTACTGCTTTGATATTCATTATATGTATGTATGTATCTTTTGGTATATTAAGCTGATAGTGCATCCTAGGGGAACTGTTGAAACCATCTCCTTGAGTACTATTCATCATCTTCTGCTATTCGGTTCAAAATCTTATCCCTTTCAATCATTTTCTGCACTTGTTTTCATTAGTTTTCTAGCCTTGGTTTGCATGTTGTTGGCAATCGATATACTGAATTCGAATACTCAAACTTTGTAGTTGAAATACATGATAGAAATTCAACTAGTTATATTGCCTTCTCTTTGAATTTCTTTGTTTGATTGCTCCAATTTGTTGAGTTGTTGATTTGAATATATGTGAATTTGGGATCTCATCTATTTCTCAAATCATTAATCAAAGTTCCATATTCTAGGTTCTTATCTTGTATTTCTTACATCAGTGGACCACTTGTTTCTTTACGGTTGCCTTGTGAAATCTATGTTTTACTGGTCTTCATTGTCACTCTTAGAGGGTAGGCATCGATGTCGATTATATGCGGCCTGCCACTACTCGAATGTGTTTACTGTCTGGCCTGTGCACGCTGGGCGTGGAAACGATGCCTGCATACTGCTGGTCATGACAGTGAAACATGGGGTCTTGCAACTGCTGAAGAATTCGAGCCTGTTTCAAGATTGTGCTGCTATATTCTAGCTGTTTACGAAGATGATATTCGGCATCCCCTTTGGGAACCCCCTGGGGGATATGGGATCAACCCTGATTGGTTAATTCTCAGAAAAACTTACGAAGACACTCAAGGACGGGCTCCTTCATACATACTATATCTTGATCATGAGCATACGGATATTGTCCTTGCCATTAGAGGTCTTAATTTGGCGAAAGAAAGTGATTACCAAGTGCTTTTGGATAATAAGCTGGGTAAAAGGAAATTCGATGGTGGCTATGTTCACAATGGGCTCTTGAAAGCTGCTGGATGGGTTATGGATGCAGAGTGTGAAGTTTTAAAGGAACTCGTGGAGGGGTATCCAAATTATACTTTGACATTTGCAGGACATTCTCTCGGGTCAGGTGTAGCAGCTATGTTAGCATTGGTGGTTGTCCGGAATCAGGATAAACTGGGAAACATCGACAGGAGGAGGATCAGGTGCTATGCTATTGCTCCTGCAAGGTGCATGTCGCTGAATTTAGCAGTCAGATATGCAGATGTCATCAATTCTGTGGTTCTTCAGGCAAGTTATTTCCTCCCCCTTGAATGTTTGGTCTTATGTTTCGCCGAAAATAGAACTGAAAGTAGGCATTTGGATTATGTTTTTTAATTGGGGCTAGTGCTGCATCAGGATGACTTCTTGCCGCGAACAGCCACACCTTTGGAAGACATTTTCAAGTCACTTTTCTGGTATAGTTGCACTTTATCACCCATTTCTAGGCTTGTAAAGTCTGTCTTAACATTCTTTCTAAAGCCAGTCGCTTGCCTCATCCTCTGGTTTTTCCTAGTAAACAACGATTATCGGCACATGAGATCGAAAACAAAAAGAGAGTTATATATCCCCATTTGCAAATCAAAGTATGCTTACTTGTTTTTTTTTTCTCGATTTAAACAGTTTGCCATGCCTACTATGCCTGAGATGCATGAAGGATACCTGTATACCAGAGGAAAAGAAGCTTAAAGATCCGAGGAGGTTTTATGCACCTGGTCGCCTCTATCACATTGTTGAGCGAAAACCTTTCAGGTGTAATGAGGCACAACCGGCAGATCTTTCTCATATATATATCCTTATTGCTTGCTTAATTCATTTTCCCCAATCCCGGCTGTGTCATCATGAAAACCCGAAAAACTGCTTTGCAAGGCTGCGCTCGCCGCTCGGTACATGCATAAGAACTTTTCTCTCTATTGCAGATTAGGAAGATTTCCCCCGGTTGTGAGGACTGCAGTGCCTGTGGATGGAAGGTTCGAGCACATAGTTCTTTCTTGTAATGCCACCTCAGACCATGCCATAATATGGATCGAGAGAGAAGCACGGAGAGCTATGGATGTAAGTTTAAAGCTGCTTTTATGTTCACTGGTACTGGTTTAATCAATAGAATTATATACGCATTAATGTGCATCTTTGAAATTAAAATTCGAACATCGTTGTCTCGATTTTGCTTTCAGTTAATGCTGGAGAAAGATCGGATCATGGAGATCCCAGCAAAACAGAGAATGGAACGACAGGAGACATTGGCAAAAGAAAAGAGTGAAGAGTACAAAGCCGCACTACAAAGGGCTGTTTCGTTATCAGTGCCCCATGCGTATTCACCTTCCAAATATGGAACTTTCGACGAGTCCGGAGACGGGGAGAAGAGCTCATCGGAATCAAGCAGCGAGTGGCCTGTCGGATCATTGGATAAAAGCAAGAACAAAGAAAGCTGGAACGAATTGATCGAACGGCTATTCGACAAAGACGATGAATCTAGGCACAGGGTGCTCAAGAAATCACTTACGAATCATTGGTGACATAAATTTTAGGAATAAACATCAATAGAATCTTAAAGCATTATGATGTTTATAATCAACAACAACATTCATTGATTCGTTTATACTCATTTCCCATCCGATTATGTCGAAGGCCTCGAATCTAAACAGAATTAAACCATGATTAATAATGAAAATTGGAGAATTATTATTGCAAATTTCATCGTTGTGGCTGAAGCCAGACAGTATCAAACTGGGTTCTTGCCCGGTTCCATAATTTCCTAAATTACAGTGAGAAAACTACATCTTTTCTGAAATAAATAGCTCTGTGAAGCAATTCAAAATCAAAGGATTTGCATCTCATCGAATCAGTGATCTGAATGCTTCGGCTGCTACTTTGTAGAATCCGTAGAAGGAACTGGTTTCTTCAACGAACAAGAAGATTTGAAAGCTTCGATCTGAGATTGACATTTGACGTAATCTCCATTGTTTTCTTGCAAACACTTCTTCAAAGCCTCAACGTCGCATGGTGACTGAATCTTCTTCACACCGTTGTTATCTCCTTTCTCGCCCATTTTCTCAATCAAAATCCCTCGTTTGTAGGTTAAGAAAGCTGTGGAAACTCAAGGAGAATAAATTGGGGGAAAATGAAACTGGGCTTATGTTAGAAAAGTAAGAGGAGCTTATTTAGTATATTAGCCTAAAAAGGAAAGGCCCTTCCTTAGTCCTTATACTCATTGAATTTTTAAAATTTAATATTTTTCGTGTTGATAAAGCAATATCTAATTTATTAACTTTGACTAGTTTTATCAACTTGATCTCAAACTTTTATGTGGTCTTAGTTCTGAAATGTAATTTTTTTTTTCAACTTATTTTTTACCCTAAAACATGATGCTCCGAATTAATGTCCGTCATCATTTAAATTTTATAAACTTTTTAAATATTAACATGACACAATTTTAAGGTACTACATTATTTGAATAATTGAGCAAGCACATTTGGCCGATTAATTAAATTATATATTTTTTTCATATTTTTTTAGGTCACGAGTTTTAGAATCATTATAAGTACTCTCATTCTTTCTCTTAGAATCTCTTTCTTCTCTCATCTAAGTAAGATTTATTAAAATAATTAAAATTTTAAATTCATAATGAAGTTAGAAAAAATGTCAACTTTCAAAATTAACATGTGAGTATTAAAATTGGGGATTTATTTTTTTTCTTTTGATTAGAGATTACAAGATTAATTAGCTTATCATAAATTTATAATTTAAAAACATTATTGTTGAGAGAATTATCATAAACTCTAAAATAATTAAATTTTATAAACTTTAAAACAAAATGAATAATATATTAATTAAAATTTTTAATTTTGAATGAATCTTTTAAATTTAAATGTTTATATAATAAATCTATAAAAATATTGAATAATATTAAAAAGTAAAGATTACTATTTTTTAAAAGTAGGATGAAACGCATCGTTTAAGAAAATGAAAGCGTATGAGAGAAGCCCAGAATGATTTTTGGCCGATAAAGGAAAATAAATAAATAAAAATAAAGTCGCCAACGCTTTAAAAGGCATACTAATAGACAGAGGCCAGAGCAGACCGCGCCACAAAGCCAGAACAACCAAATTTGAAAAACGAAATCAAACCCAACTGCTATCCTATCTCTTTAAACGTTTAACCCACAGTTTTTTTTTTCAATAAAATTGAATCAAAATCTCCAATTCTCCACCGCTCAAGGATTTCAACTGCTAAAATCGAATTCGAAAACTGAAGAAATTTCAGCGAGGAAAAAGCAATCCACCTACGATGGGACCAAACCAAGGTCGAAAGGCTCGAGTGATAGCCAAAATCAAAGGCTTCACGGATCTGGAGCCGGAAGCTTCTGGAAAGTGGATTTCAGTTCACAGGCCTAAGGGAGACGACTCCGAAACTGTTACAGTTTCTTTTGGAGACGAATCTACAGGGTAACGATGTTTTTTTTAATTTATAGCTGAAAGCATGAAAAGGAAGTTACTATTGTTTTCTTTGTTTCATTTTTTTATAATTTGCAGTCGTAAAGAGTCGTACGAATTGGATTACTGCTATAATCGAAGCGAGGGAAATGATTTGATTTTTCCAAGGGAAGTAAAGCCACTTATTGAAGATGTTTTTAATGGTTGTAATGCCACTGTCATTGCTTATGGAGCAAGAGGCAGCGGAAAGACTTTTACAATTCAGGTCAGTTAACTTTAAAAAAAATATTACTATTAGGTAGGATTTGAGAATTTAGATTTCAATATTTGGATTTAGATTTGTTGGATGCCTCTTAAGTACTGAATTTGAATTTTCTAAAGAATTCATGAATTAGACAAATTCATGCCTTTTATACTTGTATTATATTGAAACCCAACTAATTTACTCATAAGTTATGCATTTCATTCTTATAACTTATATAGAGAATGAAATCCAGATCCAAAATTTTAAATTAATGCTCCCGAACGTAACATTAAATAGTTACATGTATACATAAATTTGAGAATATTTAAGTATAATT